>APFE031326984.1:598-21344 GCA_000404065.3 Pinus taeda
GAAGTGATTGGGGTCATAAGGTTTCCAGAGGAAACTGGTCTTTAGGCCAAGGCCTTCTAGCATTCTGTCTGCCTCTTGTCAGCCTTCCTCCCTTTTGTTATAAACAAAGTGGCCCAATTGGTTTTTTACCTTCAGCTGTACTTTTTTGCCTTTGCCTGAAAAATTCTTCACATCAGCATTCCCAAACTGCCTGAAGTATTCAAGGGCAAACAACCTCATGGGCAGATATTTAGGCAGTCTGTATGGGGGTAACTCACAGCTGTATATTGTAATAACGGTGTGATTTTGGTAAAAATACCAATCCCCAATACTGTATACCTTGGACAACTTAAGGATCCTCTGCATCTCATCAGTTAGTCTTGGAGGAGGTGAGCTCAGGAGCAGAGACATGGCTGGGTGGATAAAAAGGTCTATAAACTCATAGTAAGTGTATGGAGAATAGGGTGTGCAGTGAATAGCTGAGGTCCAATACACTACTGACCTTGGATTTCCTTGTGCATCCACTCTTCTCATAGAAAAAGAAAATTTCTCATGTTGATAGTATAAAATCAAGTGGTAGATGTAGGAGGCGTATCTGAACACCCTTTCCCTTGATAGGTTCATCAATTTCTCATGCATTTTGTCTGATATATAGGTGGCATAGTCATAGCAGATTGGAGTTTTGCCAGGGGAAAACATGAGCTTCATCACCAGCACAGTTTCATCAACATACTCAATTGAGTTATAACCCAGAATGGGACTGATCATATCTGCAAGGTCCCTGCCCAAATGGTTGAGGTAAATATGAGGAATGGGAGGGTACTGCACAGTATCAGAATCAATATATAGTTGGTTCAGTTTGGTGATCTGAGCATCTGTCATCTTAGCTCCTTGCTTTATCAGATCAATCAAAGATAAAGGAACCAATTTCTTTTCAGTTTTGAATTGCAGCATCTCTCTGATGGCTTCAGGGGTAATATAGAAAACAACTGAGCCTGAAGGGTCAAGCACAGCCCTCTAAGTGGCATCATAACCCTCAGCACACAGGTGAATTAGGTCAGGAAATGGATTGACCTGAGGAAGCTTGGAGATTGGGAGGAAGGAATCCCAAATGCCCAATACATCTGTTCCAGTCTCATGTTTAATCTTTAATTCATTTAATAGGTGGATGTGGAACTTGTTGTGCATTAGAAATTCCTCTGAGATTTGATAATCCAAATCTGCTAATGCCTGCCACTCCAATTCTCTCTGAAGGGCATTTAAAGGGGCAACATTGAGGGCCACAGGTGCTACTGGTATATCCATGGTTACTTTAAAACTCAGCTTATATGTAAATTAGTGTTACTGTGCATAGTAACAGAAAAGAGTGTTTCTTGAAAGGAGAGGTGATTTATTGAGAAACAAAGGACAAAAGGGTCAATTGCAGCAATTGAAATACTACACAAAGCACTAAAAGGGAAAATACTTGTCCTTAACAGACTCTTTTACAGTAATTTGGTGTAGTTCGGGTTCCCTGTTCACGATTGCGCGAACAGAATGCAAGTTTTGCGAAAGCTTTGGTAAACAAGGCTTAACCGATGAATTTCGACCTTATAATTTCAAATGGGAACTAGGCACAGGGTATTTGTCTGTCAGTTATATGTTTTTCTGTGTTTTAAGTTACTTTAGGTGATTTACAGACAAAACCAGGCGCAGAGAGGATTGACAGGGATAAATACCTGGTACACTGACAGTCCTGGTCATGAATGCAGGTGGATTGGTGCGCCGATGGCCTCCAGGTCGAATTCAGCAGGTTGGCGTGAGTTTGGACGTAAAATTCATGCAGAAGACACAACAGTCGTTTTTGCAAAAAGTGCAAAAAACGCGAAATTTTGGCCAAAATATGGATTTTTTGGAACATTGGCGCCTTTTTCGGATGACGTCAGTGTGACATCATCGGGTGGGGTCAAGGTCGGATGATGTAAGCATGAAGTCATCAGGTGACGTGGCGGCTTAAGAGTGGTCCACGGGGATGGTGAGGTGGCGGACAAGTGGAGCAATGGCGGACGAGGGTGCTGACGCGACGATGACGTAGCAGTGATGCTGGAAGTGATGTTGGCAAGGCGGGTTGGCGGAGACCGGAAACCGTAGGCGGTATGGTATCGCACCGCCTTCCATACGGAAGCGGAATTGTCAGAGGGGGCTCCGATACGCTGTGGGGGTGACGCGTGGCAGAGGCCTGACGTCACCCTCTGACAGATATCGAAGGGTAATTTACGGACGTCGGGGCCAAGCCGATATGCATGTGGACCGTTGGATGAAAGGCGCCCGATCGGACGGTCGACGGGTCAATAACTTGTCCGGACGATACAGCGTCGTGCGGGAAATAAAATATTTTTTTTTCATGAAATTCGTGCCCGACGGAACTTTGGAACATTGGCGGATTTGCATTGTTTTTCAATGTATTTCTTATAAAATCGCGCATAGCTCCAAGACTTTGGATAAGTCGGAAAAAGTGGGTTTTTTATGTAATTTTGGCGTTTGAGCAGGTTAAGGGTGAAAATGGGTCTTTTACAAGGTTTTTTAGCAAATGAAGGGTTGAATAGGTTAAATGATTTCTGAAGGAGGAAAAGAGGTAAGGCTTGGGGTTCTTAAACTGACCAGATGTCAATTTGATTTGCTAGTAGTGAACATATAGCTATAATGCCAAGGGGGGGGATATTTATAGAATGCTTGGGGTTTATACACCATAGTGTTATAATAGTAGGGAAAGGGTGACATAGGGAATTTAGATAATAGAAGTTAGGGGTTAATATGGAGGGAAAAGGTGAATGAGGAGTGATATCACTAAGTTTATTTGAAAACCACTTAGCTTAGGGAGTAGATCAAAATGAAAAGAATTTTTGACAAGAAATGTGGCTCTTAAAGGAAACCAGAACCAACATGAAACCTTGAATTCTTTCATAAACACAACTGGTGTAGGGATGTTAGTAATGAGTGTAAAATAGGAAAAGAGGAAGTTAGACATGCTCCATTGTGTTGTTTTCCTTATCTTGACCAGCAAGATTCAGTTTGAAAGGAATATCACTTCTGCAACCCCATCTACCTACCCATCTACTTGCCTAGCATTTTTTGTTTCTTCTTGGAGGGTGCACTTGGACTTGCAGACCCTTATGTGCCTTTTGTTTTGCATTGGCTTTTCTTTTGATTGCCTATTTAGCACTACCCTTATTGCTTCCAAGGCCCCAGATTAAGCAGTTGGGAACCTTGTTTCTCTGCCTAACTATTGGATCTGCCAAGATTAAACAGTTTGGACAAACTTCTTTCTCTATTCTACAACAGAAAATTGAAACATGGCATGATCCAGATTAGACTGTTGGACCATCCATCAAAATTTAGTAAACATGAAGCTATGTACACACCTTGTCTTCTCTTGGAAATATGGGATCTTCGTATCAGCAAAGCAGAGCATATTTGGCATTTGAATTTGCAAATCATGAAATATGAAACCTATTGGTATAGGTATCCAACACCTTTATTGAAGGAAAGCTTGCGACTCTACAAGCAACTCAACAAAAGCTTTAGGCTGACAATTTAGGAGCAATGACCGAGTAGATGGTTGAAGACGTGAAGTAGGAGGCCGCACATTGCATTGCTGAGGTTGCGGTCATATGAGTTGAGCTAGAAGGTCTTTGCGCTAAGATCTTTGCACCTACCGAGTGACTCAAGGGAAAGTCACGATGTTTGTTTTTGGGGCATGTTGGGAACAGGAACCCCCAAGGATAGTTTTGGGGCTAAAAGCCCATGTTTTGGGTCGAATTTTGTAATAAATTTGCAAAGTCTCTGCCTTTTGTGGTCATGGAGCGAAGGTTCCATGAGTCATAGAGGGTTGTCTGCCCTTATTTTTGTAAAGTAAAGTTGGTTGTAAAGATCTACCCATGGTCCGGGAACCATGTGATTGTATAAAAAGAGCTAAGTAAGTAATCTCTATGTAGTTTTTAGAGTCAAGAGTGGTAGATCAAGTCTTCAGTGATAAGGAAATAAGTCTAAGTTTCAAGTCATAGCATAGGTAGAGGCTCTATAGATGAGTGCGCAGAGGCCTAGGTTAGAAGTCCACAGTTAAGTGGGTGGACGCCTACAGCTGTGTGCAGGGTGGATAGAGCCTCTAATCACATGAAGATATCAATAAAGAGAAGCATTCTGTAAATTCTGTGTCTTTGTTTCCTGTTAATGCATGTTGTCATATGGTGTATGAATTTCATTTATAATGCTTATGTGATGTGCTAATGTATGTAACTACGTTGGATAATTGAACCAAATAATTATATGTGTTTACATGTTGCTAACTATGACTGTATAATAAGATAAGTAAGACACTTAAGCTAATTGGGGAATTTGCACGATACGTTGCCCTAGCAGTGCAAATGTACCTAAACCGCACATTGGGGCTGTACGAAGGCTGATCATACAATCTCACGGAGTATCAAAGGGCGAAACAAAGGGCTAGTCTGGCAAAGCCCTAGAACTAAGTGACCTACGTGAAAGCAGGAATAAAAGGAATAAATCGACATCACGACCATCTTAGGGTGCTGAAACTTGGTTTCAGCATCCCTCCATACTGCTTCAGGTGAGACTTCAGTCTGCACTCCACAGGCTAATGCTGAAAGGGCCAGTAGTGTAGGAATTTGTTTGGCTAACTAATGCTGAACCTGGTTCAGGCCCCTCCAAACCAGCACAGTGTGTGAAGATTATGTTTACAATGAAAGTTTTCAAATTTGTACGCAGGTTTGTCTCAGCTTAGTCATGTACATATGTAGATTTTCTTCTAGATAGTCGCGTATATATTCTGTGAAGTGTTTTTATTATGTGCAGATTTGTACGCACGTATTTTGTATGGTAAGTGCATACATATACTGATTTATTTTGTGAAATTTGCGTACATATAATAGGGTTTTACAGCATGGCTTGTTGATGACATTTGATCAGTTATGTTCTGATTGTTATCATCTATCAATGATGTCTGTATTATGATGATCTGTAATTGACAATGTTGACTAGGTTAAATGTGGAATGGTATATTGCTTGGTAATGATGCTAAAGTATGGTGATCTGTGTTTGGTTCAGTAATTTGTGATTGGTTCAAGTGATTTGTGACTGGTGGAATGATTTATGTATGGTTCATTGATTGGTGATTTAGTGTTCAATATTCTTGGATATGTACATAGGTATCATACAGAGGAAGCGCATACATACACAAGTGTTCTACAAATAATTAGCAGATAGTTTTTGAAGTATGTCTTATCAGGGTTTGCAAGAATAACATTGTGTTTCTGTGATGATTAACAATATATGGTTTGGTATATTAATGAATGGTTTTGATCTGATGGTTTATATCTAATATGGATTGGTTTGATCGAGTTATAATGGTTGATTGAGATTCATTGATTGATGCTACAATGATTCAATTGGTTCAGTGTTTTGGTTTCATAATTGTCACTTAGTATTGGTTTTAATGTTGGAAGTGGGTCCAGTTTGAAAATATGATGAAAAGTGGCCTATAGGTTTGATGTTTTGAGTCAAGTGGATCTAGTATGAAATATTATGAAACGTGGTCCATAAGAGGTGTTGAGGGTTGGAGCCTTTAGTGGAGGAGTAAAAGCTTCCTTCTAGTGGTAGCTAGTAAATTTGTGCAGGGGGTAGGTGATTCCTTCCGGTAAGAACTGGTAAATGAGATTGTAGTCTTAAGGGGGCCTGACCTAGGTTTAGAGTTAATCATGCCAACAAGAAGAACCCTAATTGTTGGCCCTTTCAGAAACAACTTGCATAGTGCGGGCTGTAGTCTCACCCAAAGTAGTATTGGGGGATGATAGAACCAAGTTTTTGTATCTAGAGACCGTGTGATAAGTAACCTGAAGCCCTTGTTGCTCAGATATGCCTTCACGTAGAACTGTATCTCTCTATGGCTCACTATTGTAACTCTATGAAAACGACTCTCAGATCATCATGAAGTTCTACGATCAGACTTTTCAGACCTAAAAGAAGTAGATTGACAACTTTTGTGCGATAAATAATAACCCTAGATCTGCCTTCGCGTAGATCTACCCTCTTTGCATAGTTATCATAACATATTTAACCATTACATTTGCAAAAGTAGATTATCACTTAGTTCATGCATAGATATTGAGGATTTAAAACATCCATGTAGCAATTATACGTTGCTTCACAGAAAATAGATCATTGAATAATAATGCATAACTTGAACAGAATTAAGAATAAGACACATATGCAATAGATTTTGTCTAAAATCATTCTTTATTATGCTCAACGTTCAAATTATAGACTCTTTCACCCTATGCACCCAGTTGCAGGGGCCCTTGCACTCAGTTGCAGACTTGCTAAGGTCTCCTTGCACTCAGCTACAGGAGCCTTTCCCTTTCTCCTAAGTACAAGAAACAACGCTTTCCTGCCTTATCACTTGCCCAAAATAATAATCTTATATCTTATTTATCTCTCTAAACTCGTTATGACTCATCTATATATAACATTTTTGCTTACAATACTATGACCCATGGCCTATGGGTGAGTCTCAAAACTAACCTATCACTTACCCATATAAGGGGCTAAAGCCCCTTTGACTCCTACTTAGCTGCATGCTCCATTTCCACATTTCATGGAGACTTTACATTATTTACAAAATGTTTCTCAAAATTTGGTTAAACTAACCCAAAATTGACCCTAGGGACCCTATCCCAACAGGCCCCCAACACAAATATGGTGACTCGCCCTCGAGTCACTCTCCTGGTGCCTCGATATTTTTATGAAGGCCATTGAACTCAACTTGCAATTTCTCTATGTCAGCAGAACCTCCTACCATGGCTTGCTGCACTTACTCTACCATATTTTATGTCATCGGGCCGTCTACTACTATGCGCATCATTCTTATAGTCTGGTGGAGTGTCTTTAGCTTTTCCTCAACTGAAAGAGTAAGTTGATTGGCTTCCTCTGTCCATCGATGCATTCTGGCTTTGAGAAGGGCCTATTTCCTATGTAGCTCTTCAATTTGTGATTGCAACTGTTTCCCTTCCTGCAATTGACCGAGGCATTGGACTGGTGCCAAAGAGCACGCAATTTCCCTAACTTCATCAAACCTTCGTTGTGTCTCTTAGATATATGTGCCAAGTTTCTCTAGGTTTGGGTCCTTCTACAGAGTTGTTCATAGCTCCATGGCTTGTTCAAATATCAATGTGCAGGCTGTGCCTATTGCATCCAAAGTTCCCATGCTTTCCCTGATAGCTGCTCTGCATTGCTCCCAGATGTCTAGCGGAGTGGTTGGCTGTAATTTTAGTTGTAGTTATGAGATCTTCATTTGGAATTCAAACGTGACTTTTCCTATCTCATCCTTGGATGCACAGACCGTAGCAACCAATTTCTTGATCTTTGTTGTAGTTGCGGCATCCTCCGGAATGTTTAACTCAATAACTGAATTACATGCATGTGTTATTGTTGTTTCCAAGCTCTGCATCTCTTCCTTTTCTTTCATATCTTGAGCCTTCTCCATGAACATCTGTTTGCTTTTAAATCTTGAATTCGTTGATCACTGTAAGCATTCGCTTCTCTTTGATTCTAAGCTCGTCTGAGACCCCCTGATGTAGCACATGGAGAGTATGAAGTGGAAGCATGGCTAAGTTCACCCCGATGTCTTTGATTGTACTTAGTAGAGCACATTCTTCCTCTGATTCCATGCAAATTGATCCTTCTAGTAAGGATATGACTCTGAGGTCTAGATTCCATTCTAGCTCCAATACTTTCTCGCTCCCTTGTACCAGGCTGACTTGTACCCTGCTCGCTTGAATGCTGCCTGATTGGATCTGCAGCTTGCATAGATCCTTCTGGATGCTCCCTAGTGTCTGCATATATTGTTGTTCAAATTGCTTGCACAACTTTGTTGTGGTGTCTCTGACTTTGTCCCCAATTTCATCTAGATCCCCTTCTATGAGGATCATCGAGTCTATGCACGCTTGTTTATTCGATTTGTGCTTCTTCCTTGGACCATCAGTTGTCTCCTTACTGTGCTTCTTCAATGTGAAGGGAGTTCTCTCCTCCTCTCCTCCATCTCCACCCTACTGGAATAGTTCTTTCTCTTCAGTATGTTGGGAAGTTGATGCTTCAAACTCCTCTGTGTCAATGTGCTCTGTCTTAGCACGCTCTTTGCAATGCTCTCTTTTTCAGCAGCTGCCTTAGCAGTAGCTTATTTCTTTATTTTCTGATCCAATGCTTGCGTTGCTTTCTGTGTTGCTTCTTTTTTCTTTTGCGTAGCTATCATCTATGCAATATAGCTTTATCCACCCTTACTGGTACATTCATGAACATCTGTGGGTTGGCACCACTCTGCTAGCCAATTGCCCACAATTTCCTCCACATTCGTCTCTGAGACTAAGTATGGAAATTTGTGCCATATATGTTTAGGGTGCCTCTTTGATCTAAATTGGAGTAGATAAGTGATGTTGTGTTAATTCCCTATTCAAAAATAAACCCAAGATGCTTATCATTGTCTTTTTCAAGCAATTAAGGATTCAAAACTTTTGCATAATTAATAGATTACCATTAGAGTTTCTTATGTAAATGTTATAAATAGTTTAACATAAAAACATATGCTGAACAACAACAAAGAACATCAAAATATATCTCACAATAATCACATGATAAAGGAGTTAGCCCCTCCTATGCTATGTCTCCTTAGTCTAGCTTCCAATGGCTTGGGCCTCTCTACTATGCTCAAATTACATCAAAAATGTGTCTACAATGCTCAGATGCCTCTGAAATCTATCTCAATGAGTTCAAAATACTCAAAAAATGGCTATCTAGCCTCTTTTGGAATTCCATTTGGATAAGAACTAAATAATTTATCTTCTCCTAGTTTTTTCCACTAATTGTTCCACAAATTTCTCTAAAACTGGCAAAAAACTACATTTCTGCTCCAAAATTCACTAAGGTAGCAAAAATTTCACCGCACCACTGGCCACATCCTATCATCCATATCGCAATCACAATCGGCTAAGCTGCAGGCTCTTAACACTACAAAATGTTGTGATGTGAGGTTATAGACCTGATGGATATTAAACTTGAACTTATAAAACTCCCGCGTTCAAAATCCTCCCACTTATCGTAGTCGGCAGTTCAATGACGAAGGTTTTGTTACACTGAAACACTGCGATTGCGCACTTGATGGGACTTTAAATTGAAACATATAAAAATACATTGCATCCGGGGTCTATCGCCTTCATAACTAACCCATGCTGGGAACAATTTCTATTACTGTTGTGATTGCGATATGTGATCGCATCGCTAACCTTTCCTGGGGCTTGTTCTATTCTCCCCTTCACCATCTGCCATATGCGATTGCGATTAGATCGCATCACAACCTAAACCTGCCAAGGACCAATTTGTAACACTGAAATAATTACTGCTATGATATGTGATTTTCGATGGCCAATGGTGGACTTCCACTTGTCTTGTCATTCGCTGAAGATTTGCCACATCATCCCAATCCATCCATGTAGGAAAGTCAAACTTTGACTTATTCTAACTTCTGCATGTGAACTTAGTTTTGAGTGTCATTCACACTGTTGGATTCAGAATGAAGAGCTCTTCAATCTAAAGTTGAGTTTTGAAAATATTCTGACACATTTATTTTTTAGCATAATTCTGAGCACCTAATCACTCCTCGCCCTGATTGATACATTATGGAAATTGGCCTTGAAAAATCCGCAAAGCCCCTCAACTTCTCGAACAAGGTTGGAGACAACCTTGGCCACTAACTAATTACTATGTGGAGATCCATTTCAACTAATATCTAGAAAATCTTGGATTCCTTGATCCTCTATGGATCCTTTGTCAGCCAAAAGGAAGTGAACTTCGTTGCCTCTAGTAAATCTTCTGCCTGCAGAGGAAACTGACTATCCTCTAGCAGTTGCCATGCTACTAATAATATAATGAGCAACAAGAGCCATGCATAATGAAAGGGCTTTCTGTCCTCCCTTGCTTCATGGTAATTCACAAGGAATTCCTTACATAAATACTGCACCCAGTTGTATTGTACTCCCTTCACACATTGGGAATCCAATGATACTACTGGTGCCAAAACTTCGTCCGTGCAAAATTTCCTCATAATCTTTCCCTGCTAATACTTGGGCAACAAACTGCACCGCTTGGTCTTGAATAGAATGGATAGAATATCCACGTGACTTCTTCATCAATCTAAATTCAACTTTCATCTTATCTATTAGCTCCTTTTCTCCACTGTTTCCTCCAAACTCCTTGGCAGGGTTGGCCCCTTTATAGGGAAACTTTGTAATCCTATGGATGAGCATATCCATGATAGGGATGGGTTCACCGAGCCATAAGTACTCATCATACCATAGCATGAGCAGCTAATGCACACACGCAATGTTGATGATCCAGATTTAAACAAGAACGCAATAGATTACAGAGATAACCATAAATACAGAGATGCAATAACCATAAATAAAGAGATGCAACAGAAATAATACTTCATTTCATTAATGGAAAATACCGAAATATGCTTACAACCAGAATTGGAAATAAACCAGCTAGGGCGATGGTAGCTTATCTCTGAGAAGAGATGTGCGGCTACATGCCTCTGAACTGTTGCGAGCTGTGTTACAATGAGGCTCGAAGGCCTATTTATTGTTGAGAAACAATGGAAACCTTCACATTCCGAAACCTACCCTAGAAGATGAAACGCCAAATTGTGGGCCCCGTTTTATTTCCCGGGGTCGTAACTTTGGCATACGATCTTCGTTTGACACGTATGATAGCTCGTTAGAAAGATCTATTCGAGCACTATCATTGTTGGAACGGGCAACATCGGTCCATGCCATGGACCCATGTTGCCCTTGGATTCCCCAAAAAAGGTCGTTTAGGGCCTCAAAACGGCTCCGGAAGTTCAGGACCCGAAAAACTGCTAAACATAGTAAGTTGTGCTACAATTAAGGAAACTGAAAATGCTGAAAGAGACAGTTACGGGGGTCCGAATGGGATAGGTAGGTGGCCACCAACATCCACCTGGATCAGTTGATAATCGACCTATGAAAATGTGGTACACAAAGCATGTGCAACAATCCAACCTGCTCAACACCTCTGACCCATTTCATGGGTTCTAGCCATGTAGCCCTAGTTTCTTCATAATGGATCTTTTTCATATACTTATGAGTGGCTAAGTGAGGGAACTTCTCATGGTCAGCGAGATCCCAATCCTCCATCTTCAGCACCGGGATGCGGGCTAAGACCGTGCCTTAAAAAATGACCTGTTTTGGTAAGAGTGGCATTGAGACCATAAATTTTTTAGAATTCAAGTCTTTGGTTAATTTTGTATTTCCTTTCCATGGAGAGATATTCTCCAGGAGTTGGGTGATAGGCTCACCCTCCTCAACATCTAATTCCTCTACTCCATCATGAAATTCCTCTTTGTCTAAGTCCACGATTTTCTTCGACTCCTTATACTTTTTCTCCTTTTGTCGAACTTCCGAGTTCTTCCTCGGTGAATGCCTCGTCGTTACAGGTTTCTTCAGCTTCTCCATAACAATTGTTTCAGCCTAGGTGACCTCAGTGCCATAGGCATAAGGGGTGCAGCTTCCATAGAGATGACTTCAGGGCCTTGTTCTTGAGAAACAATGGCTTCATAACTTACTGGGGTAGACATTTGCACTAGAATGATCCTCTAGTTAATTTTAGTTAGTGCTACGAATGTCGGATAGGCAACTAAGTCCTCCCAAACATTTTGATTTATACATCTAGAATAAGAGGGCTCATACACAGTTGTCAGAATGTAAAGTTTTCTTTAGTGGACCACCATGCCATATTTATAGAGGTTTTCAAATTCAAATCCGACCGTTCCCTCCATTTTCTGATCATAAATGTGTCTTTGGTGGTAGATCTCCAAATATTTTCACCATAAATGGCACCTACCCACTCCTCTGAATGGGAGTTTTGCCATCAAATCATGAATAGTGACTCCAATGGCACCTTTTAGACCCATCTACGCAGTACCATCGTCCACGACATAGCTCATCTAGCATAGCTTCACCTATCGTACTCCTCTCTTCCATCGCGCAGCCTCACGACTATATTTTTCTCCTAGTCGGGCATCATAGTTTATAGTCCTGCAATCCCTTGCAACTGCCCTGTATTACTAAGACTATCTTACTACCATGTATCCATTGTGCAAGGGCAGGATCCCTTGTGTACGAATTCAACCTACTTCCATTCACTCTTCTAGGGAATGGCTCCCATTCAACTTCACAATCTGAACTACGCCACCATCCATGATCTCCTTAACAACATATGGCCCCAACCAGTGCATTTGAAATTTCCATTGAAATTTTGTGAACTTGCTGTCATATAGGAGCACTAAATCATCCACCTTGAAAGTGCACAACTTAATATGCCTATCATGCCATGCTTTCTCGCATTCCTTTTTCACTTGTTGGTTAAAGCCTGTAAGAAAGTTGTCCTCTTCTAACTCCATTAGTTGCACAATTCGTTCCTTCAAGGTTTCACGATCCACCATCTCTGTCAAAGCTGCAATACATAGACTTGGTACAATATACTCCATAGGCATCACCACTTCAATCCCATAGACCAACCTAAACGATGTTTAGCCTGTCAAATTCTTGCAAGTCATCCTATATGCTCATAGTATTGCTGGCATGCACATATCCCATTCATTCCTTTGCATGTTGTAGACCTTTTTCAATACATTCTCCAAGATTTTATTAAATTATTTCAATATTCCATTTTCCTATGAGTGATAGCACGTGCTCTTTTTGTGGTATACTTAGAATTCTTCAAGCATCGCGCTGATCATCTCATTCAAGAAATGTGTACCCCTATCACTCATCACTATCTTAGGGCATCCATATCATGTTAAGACATATTCAAACAAAAACTTCGCAACGCTGGCAGCTGTGAAATCCTTCACTAGCTACACTTCCACCCATCTAGTTAAATACTGTGTGGTAGTTTTGATATGCCGCGTGCCCATCTTCTTTCCTGGTGGTTGTATTGGACCTATGAAATCAATGGCCCACTTATCAAATACTTGCAATGAAACCTGAGGATTTAAAGGCAGTTCATCTCTTCATGAAGGCTTTACCATCCTTTGGCAAGCATCGCATGCCTTACAGTATGCCTTAGAATCCTTGTGTAATGTTGACCACCATAACCCAGTGCACAAAATCTTCTGCGCAGTCGCTTTTCTTATGTAGTGTCCTCTTGCCACTCCTCCATGTGCTTTGGTGAGGATACTAGCATGTTCAAACTCAAGAACATACCTTTGTAGTATTTCATTTGTTCCCATCTTATACAAGTGACCTGCAATCACTAAAAAATATGCAGAGTAGACTACTAATTCCTTCTTCTGCTTAGTATAATATCCTCCATGAGCTATACCCATTGTTAAAAATTGAATGATATAAAAAAATGGTCATATGTGATGCACACCGCAAAGCGATGTGCATCCGTTAGTCCTTTGTCCAAACTCCTTGACAGATGGTCTAGTCCTACATTCAGAGTTCCAAGCTTCAAAATCACTTCAAAGTCATATTCTTGAAACAACAGTAACCATCGGCAAATCTGCCCCCCCCAGCACAAGCTTATTGACCAAGTACTTCAACGTGGAGTCATCTGTATACATTTTAAAGTGTCCACCCAACAAATAATGTTGAAAATATTGTAGCGTGTAGACCATATCCAGCCCTTCACACTCTAATGGAATAATTCCTTTTAGCCTTGGATAACCTTTTGCTTGCAAAGGCTATTGGATGATCAATTTATCCTTGTCTTTCCTGTGTTAATACTGCACCCAGCACAATGCAAGAGGCATCTACATTCACATGAAATCCTTTCTTCCAGTTTGGAAACACAAAAATAGGTGCAGCTACCATATTTACCTTCAATACATCCATACTGCATTGATAGTCTTAATCCCAGCAAAACATCGCATCTTTCCTCAATAACTATTCCATCGGCGCAGTTATCTAAGCATATGCCTTGATAAACTTCCTATAATATCCAGTGTACTTAATGTTGCACGCAACTGTTTTACATTCATAGGATCTTCCAAATTCACAATCAAAATGAACTTCACAGGATCCACCATCAATCCCTGCTTACATACTACGTGGCCAAGCAAAATTACAAAGAGCGCGCAAAAAATGCACTTCTTCAAATTCAATGCGATCTGAAACTATTGACATGTATCCAGCATAAGGTACAAGATTGCAACATGGAATTTTACCAACCCAAACACAGTCCAATCATAAAAATAAGCCTCCAAAAATTTATGAATAAATTCCTTGAATGCCGCGATTACTACCCGGGAAAAAATTGCAGGTGCATTCTTTAATCCAAATGGCATTATTGTATACTAAAAGAAACCCCACTCTGTCACGAAGGTTGTCTTGCTTCAATCTATTGACACGATCTTTGTTTGATGGTATCCCGAAAAGATATCAGTAAATGAATAAGCTTCATGTTCGCTAACATTCTCTAATAATTCATTTATGAATGGTGTTGGGAACGGATCGTGCACACATGCATAATTCAACTTCCTTAGATATCTACAAATCTTGATTTCACCTTTCTGTTTCTTCTTTTGGTCCACCATTGGGCTTATCCAATCAGATTCCTCTATTGGTTAAATAATAACAACATATAGCATATTATCAAGCTCCTGGCGCACCTTTTCTTTATACTTCGGATTGAGCCGATAAGGTCTCTACTTGACAGGCTTCATATCTGGCTTCATTGTAATCTTCATAACACCTAAATCTTCGAAGATCACTTTCAAATCTGAAAATTTTGTTGGGAATAGATCTTGGTACTCATGCAGTAGTTCAGCCACCTTATCAACTGTATCTTCATCCCAATAGTCTCCTATCTTTGCGAAATTAGGCTCTGCTTCTGATCCAATGTTTACTTGTTTAGTATTCAAAGGTTCTAATATATCCAGGGTCTCAGCTTCCGGTCCTTCAACTTCATGTTGTCCTTCTATCTTTGGAATTTTAATATTACATGGGTCTTCATCTGCTTCTTCAACATTCACATTGTAATACTCCAGCGCATGGCGTAGTTGTGTCCTCGAATCCAGTTGAGCCCATTCTACCATTTTCTTAGGCATTCTAAATATAGTCTCTTTTATATCCTAGAGTGCTTCATCAATGCATTCAAATCCATCCTCAAAGCTGAAGGTCAATAAGGAACTCTCCCTTAAGATGTCCCATTTAGTTGTCCCATGGCAAAGCTCCATGTCTAAATACCAATTCATTGGAGTTAAGGTATGACAAAAATTGTGCACCCATTCAGGTTGTAATTTTGTTCCCAGGCCTTAGTCCATCTTTCCAAATGATCACATGGATCATCCTTCCCACTGTATTTTTCTGTCATATGAGTATTAGCATACCCAAACCTTAATTTCATCATTCTTTGGTATTCCTTCCATCCAACAAATCTCTCCTTTTGCGTACCCCACCAACGGGTAAGAGTAGTGCGCAGTGCCAATTCCAGTGCTTGGAAGCAATATTCTTATGGTATTTCCCTTTCAAAATCAACTAAAAACAAATCCACATTAGTCAAACCATCATAATACAAAATCTTCCTTACCTTAGTTGATACATAGTGCAATGACTTGGTCATCACATTACAACGAAGCGTAGATACTTCATGCAACTGATTCTGCTAGTATTCAAGCTCTTCATCCGAATCTGATGTGCAAGAGCTATCCCTATCCCATGCAATTCGTCCATCGGCCTTAAGATTGATCCAATCTTCATTTCACACTGTGATCTCATATATCTTATTCAGTTCATCATCACTTTCCATAAATTCACGAACAGTTTTAGTGTAACGCGCTCCTTCAGCAGGGTCTAGTGGTACTACAACCCTAAGTGACTTCCTTTCAAATGTCATTTTCCACTCCTTCAAGTTGATTACTGCATCCATATCAAAAGCCCAGTCATTGCTTAGTATTGCAAGGTATGGGTTACTATCATCCACTATTTCAATGACCTCAAAGTTAGCCAGCAGGCTCGCACCCTCAATACCGACCATTACACCATATTAACGCCCCATCGGAATAATATTATGTTGATTTTCCATGCGCAGTTTAATAGGAGACCATTATAGCACAAGTTTCCCCATCCTTTCCCATGTTTGCTTAGGTAGGACGTAAATCCAAGATTACTTGGTCCATTTCATATTCGCTTGTTTGTAGAATTAGCCTCATCTCGCGCCCTGTTTGCTTCTTATGCTTACGAATTTTTCTCACAGTGCATTGTTCATCAAGGGTCTTTTATTTACTTGAGCACTTATCTATTAACTCTTGCAACCCTTCTATTTCTTTCTTATCACGCAGTAACTTCATACAGGTCTTCAAAAAAGTAGCTAGTACTGAAGGATTTACCTCTTATGTTGTACCAGTTTCCAGCATTTTTTCTTGACCTCCTGAGGTGGAGGCCTTAGCGAAGTTCTTCTTTTCTTCCATGAAGATCTCTTTAGCATGACTAAGGTAAAATTCTATTTCCTTATCAGCAGCCTTTCACACCGACCCATCAACCTGAAGGTACTTGCCTTTATCTGCACCAGTGGACATGCCAGTTCTTGTTACTATATTTATGCTATGATCTTCTTCGCAGGGCTCTGCTCTCATCATTTCAATGTTTTGCATAGGTTCCTGGGGTTGCACCTTCTTTTCTTACATCTTTGCCATAAGGACTGAAGATTCCTCTATCACATGGTCAAATTTTCGACAATACTAACACGATGGATGCTTACGGTTTGTGCAATCTCGCGCGAAGTGTTATTCTTCACCATAGTTATAACAAATCACCTGCCCACATCCTCGACATGTTCTGCCCCCTCTTCTATACAAGCTTATGTAGTAAATGGAAATTATTAGTCATGTGTTGTCCTATAACCTGAAAAATAATGCACCAAATCACAGCTCCACACTCGACCCAATGTTATTCTTTTGTTTCAAGGGAACAAGCCCTCCCCTAGTAAGATAGTTCTTATAGACCAGGAAATGGTCCTCATCGTGTCCATGGATATTTCATTTCAAACACCAAACTTCAGCACGCATCTCTGGCTGGGCTTATTTTCCTTTCTTCAAGCTCTGCAACTCCAAGTAAAGGCTTTCCAGCTATGAGTGAATCTATTGCACTCTAAGGTTTGTATCTGGTATGGGCGAGGCATCCAGCCTCATCACAATCTCTAAGGCTTCCACTTGCATTGCTATCTTTTATTGTGATAGAGGTACTCTGCAGCAAGAGCGATGCTATATACCAGTTGCGATGCTAAGAAATTGTAATTACCATATTAGCTTGACCAATCAAGCATTTAAGCCTTTGATCGAAATCCCAAGGTGCCTCATCTACCTTTTGTCGAATTTCTTTAAACTCAATTACTGACTGAACCTCTGACTTAGGCTTTCTAAACTCCTTGTTCAGAGCTTGCTGGGTCTCTACCAATGTCACAATGGGGTTATCAATGTAGTACTTTATGTACCATGTCAATGCTTGATGTTGTAAGGATGTAACTGTTAGCGTTGCTATATAACATTGATCCTCTAAAGGCTGGAGGCTAACTTGGTCCTTGGTCGTGCACAAAAGAAGCTCATGGCAGTCATCTTCCTTCTTCTCCTTTACTCCACTTACTCTCTTTCACCCCCAGTGCCTTCATTTTTCCTCTAAAACCCAGCATAAGCGCCTATTTCCTCAGGCCCCAAGCGCAAAGACTAAACCCTCATAAAGCAATGTTCACATGAACCCACGCTTCCATGACCCCATAATCGCCTTTAAATCATAGCCGTTCACTCTTCCTGCTGATCCAACGGCTCTTGTCACATCAAATAAAGTGACCCGCGCGATCAAATCCCCACCATCTGATCACCCTCGCTGCCACGATCGGACGATGTTTTCTCTCTCCGCGTCCATGAAGTTTCAGGATGATAACGCACGATGGAGAGTGGTTTCCTCTCTCCTCCACCACCATGCCTCATGCGTTGAGTGGCATCGCGCACCATTGCCCGTTACTACCCAACTCCCCAAAGACAGTGCGAGCAATACTGCTTACCGCCCATTCCTCTGTCCCTGCCCGATAACCGCCGTGTGCTTCTGCCTCCCGACGACCATTGGATCTACCCACCTGAGATCCAATGGCCCACGATCATTCTGCTCCCATCTCTCTTGATACCCTCCGCCAAATGATCCCCGTCGTCTATCCTTTGATCCGACGACTAATTTTCCTCCTTCACCCAACCTGTATATTCGCCAGGCAATCCACGCCACTTGATCACTCCATATCCTCAAAGGATGAAAGTGACCGGTCTTCCAGTACCATTTGCAGTTGATCCTCAACCACCATATTTAACAAATAGTATGGTCGAAGAGGAAAAGGACGGAGCACGAACAAATAACTGCATTTAACAGTTATGGGTCCTCATTGATACAAGCACTCTAGCTGCTCAAGAGGACAACAAAGCACAGGAAAAGATCAAATTCATCCACTAAAGCAAGCAAATGCAGAAGCTCCATCAGGAAACTAAATGTAGTTGGTGGTCAATTATGACCCCTCGATACCTAGAATGGCCAAGTGCCTTTGTAATGAAACTCTATATATACCCACAAACAAGATGTAATCAAAGTTGATGGTTGATGTTTTGATGTAAGGTTCAACTTTTGGAGACTATGACTATTTTGATACTCACTGCGTCTCATATTCATTTTCAGCTAATACAAGCTTCTTTTTCTATTAATTGCTCACTTTTCATTCTTCTTCTGCTCCAAGATGTGCCTGATATGCTTTATTTCTGAACTCTTGATGTTTGGCATTAGAGAAGTTGTCATCCTATCTTTGTGTTAATGTCTTGTATATATCAGTGAATAAGTTATTTAGGTTTCTTTTCACCTAGTGCCAGAGAGCTGTCATCTTGTCTGTACATTAGGGAATTAGATTTGCAGACTTCTTTGTTGGTTGCAGTCGGCCATCACATGGTTTTGTGCATCTACTGGTGTGGTTAGTATTCTCCATATTCACCTAATCTTTAAACTGTGAGTAATTGGTGGTCTAAAGCCTTGTAGCCTGGGGGTGTTCACGCATGTCTAGAGTTAAACAAAGTAGCAGTGGTTATCTGGGTTGAACAAGCATGATTCCTTCCATTCATCCATTTGCAACAATAAGTTGAATTTATATGTTCCCGACCATCTCCGAGCTACAACTTAGGAGAGTTTCTTAGGGTGATAACATTAATTGGTGCCGCTACTGGGGAGAGGAGATTGAAGTTTAGATTCCCTGGGAGAACGACACAATTCCAGCTTTGATGATAGACAAAGCCTGGACACATTTCTGGTTGTAATCATCTATCTGGTGACTCTATTAGAGGATCAACCTAGTGGCAACTCCACATTACAGTTCTAGCTCAGTTTGTGTAGCATACCCAGAGAAATCCTTAGAAATCACCAACTGACCCAGTGCCTGACCCTGAGAAGATTGCTAAGCAAAGGAAAATATCATAGAAAGTAGCGACAGGATCCAGTAAGCCTAAGAAATCGTATGTATCTTTGCAAGACAAGATTATAGCTGAGAATATACAGTTTGAAGATCTAGAGCCTAGCATTGTTAGTGAAGAAATACCCTCAGAGATTCATAAATCTCCTTGTTCATTTAGTCCCCCTTTGGACCTCAGTCCAAAGAAAGTCTCCCATACAGTCCATCATATTCCTTTGTCTCTGTCATCTATTTCAGTGCTCCCGACCGTTCAAACTGCTATTATCCTTCCACCTACCCTAGTCATTGTAGGCCAACAAGCTCCCACAAAGATGGAAAGAATTATAGCTGCTAGGTATGGACCCTTGGTCTTGCCTGTTCCTTTGAATGCCATGCCTATAGGAGAATACCAGAAATACATGCCTAAGTTCACTGGTACAGAGGGAGTAACAACTGAAGAACATCTTGAGTCTTTTTATAGTTATGTTGACAACCTAGATATCGGTGAGGATGATGTGTGGATGAGAGTATTTGTCTAGAGCCTTGATGGAGAGGCTAGAAAATGGTTCAGAGAATTGGCCCCTCGGTCTATAGCAGACATTGAAGCATTAGATGATGCATTTTTGAAGCATTGGGGGGATAAAAAAGACATGCTATATTACCATACCGAGTTTGGAAACCTCAAGAGGGAGAATGGGGAATCATTGCCTGATTTTAATAAAAGATTTAACCATATGTATAGTAAGATACCAGCTGAAGTGAAGCCTACCCCCACCTCTGCCAAACTCACTTATTCTAATGGATTTGACTCCGTTTTTTTCTTGTTGTTGAGAGAAAGAAGATGTGCCACTCTGGCTGAAATGCATGATTCAGCATTAGAAGTGGAATCTAATATCATGGCTGTAGAAAAGCTCAAAGGTCATGCTGATAGAAGGAGGTAGAGAGGTGAGGCTTCTTCTTCCTCTGCTTCATCTTCAGAACCAAATTTGGATAAAATTACTAAGATGATAGAGTCATTGGCTGCTGAGATATCTAAGTTGAAGGTTGAGCAGAGTTCAGGGAAGGCAAAGCTTCCAAACACATTTGCTCCAAGAAATACAAACCCATTCAAAAGAGAAAATGAACAAGTGCAAATCATTCAGAGGCATAAAGAATTTGGTGAAGAACAAAGGGTTAAGGCTCCTTTCCAAAACGTAGTCATGGAGGAGGAGCAGTTCGAAGAAGA
>APFE031326984.1:24627-68975 GCA_000404065.3 Pinus taeda
ATGTCCTAACGCAGCCTGATGTTGATGGAAGAAGGGCTAAATGCATTGCAAAGCTTATTGAATTTAACATAGAACTGAAGCCCACCAAGCTTGTTAGAGGTCAGGGCCTTGCTAGATTAATGGCTGAAGAAAATTGCAGAATGTTGGACATGAATTTGATGAGCACAAATTCAGAGGATGGTCAGGCAAAAGGGGAAACAATTGAACCAGGGAAAAATCAGTCATTGACAGAAAATCTAGCTTCTTGTGAATGGTATTCTACAATAGCTCAATTCTTGTTGAAGCTAGAAGTTCCTCCAGGCCTTAGTTCAAGCAAAGCCAGAACTATCAAGCTCAGGGTAGGCAAACACTGTATTCATCAAAATCCGCTCTATTGGAGGGACCCCTCTAGAATTATTTTGAGGTTTCCGGACAAAGGACAATCCATGGAGGTTATGCAGTAGTGTCATTCCAGCATATGTGGAGGACATCACTATACAGCTGACAAGATCCTCAGGGCTGGATATTATTGGCCCACCTTATTTTCTGATGTCTTTTCATTTATTAAACCTTATGACAAGTGCTAAAGATTTGAAGGAAAGTAGCAATTGAAGTCCCTGCCCTTAAAACCCATACATGCTAGTGGCCCTTTTCAGTAGTGGGGCTTGGGTTTCATTGGAGAAATCAATCCACATTCCAGTGGCCAGCACAGATGGATCTTAGTGGCCACTGATTACTTCACTAAATGGATTGAGGCCATCCCTACCAGAAAGACTGACCATCAGGTGGTCATGAAGTTCTTAAC
Source organism: Pinus taeda (assembly GCA_000404065.3). Lineage (NCBI taxonomy): Eukaryota > Viridiplantae > Streptophyta > Pinopsida > Pinales > Pinaceae > Pinus > Pinus taeda. Next base: position 25,412 of record APFE031326984.1, read on the forward strand.
AGAGAATATATTTACTAGGTATTGGTTACAGACAATGCAGCAGCCTTAAGGGAAAAAGAATTGGTGGACATGTGTGACTCAATGGGCATTAAACTGGTTCATTCCACCTCATATTACCCTAAATGCAATGGTCTAGAAGAATCTTCCAACAAGAGACTGATAAGGATAATTAAAAAGCTGATGGAAGACAACAAAAAGTATTGGGATTCTAAGCTCAAGTATGCATTGTGGGCTGACAGAGTAACCACCAAGAAATCCACAAGGAATTCTCCTTTCAAGCTGGTATATGGCACTGAGGCTGTATTCCCAATTTAGTTAACTCTCCCTGTGGAAAAATTCTTACAAGAAAAGCAGAATGTGGAAGAGGACATGGCAAAAAGGATCACTGATTTAGGAGAGGTACATCGAATCAGAGAACAACTAGTTGAGAAGTATGTAGCACATCAAAAGAAGATCAAGGAATCTTTTGATAGGAGGAAAAAAACAAATAATTTTCAGGTTGGAGACTTGGTTCTTAAGTGGGATGCACTAAAAAAGAAGAAAGGAAACCATGGGAAGTTTGATGCTTTATGGACGAGGCCTTTTATCATTTCCCAGATCCGAGGAAACAATACTTTCATGCTGCAAAGTTTGGATGGAGAAACAGTTTTTGATGGCCCAGTTAATGGGTTATTTTTGAAATTTTATGTTGTTTAAGGTCCTCCGGCCTTAAATTTTTAAATATGTTGTTTTATTAGTTTTAGTGTAATCTTAATTAGACTCCATGCCCAATGGAACACTAGGAAATTTTTCTCATCTGGTTTTGATAGGCAAGGCATTGGTCTGCAGTTCTTGAGGCCTCACAGGGAGGATCTCATCCCCAAAAGGAGCCAGTGTTAGAACTGCTATATAACATTGATCCTCTAAAGGTTGGAGGCTAACTTGGTCCTTGGTCATGCTCAAAAGAAGCTCATGGAAGTCCTCTTCCTTCTTCTCCTTTACTCCACTTACTCTCTTCCACCCCCGCTACCTCCGTTTTTCCTCTAAAACCCAACATAAGCCCCTATTTCCTCATGCCCCGAGTGCAAAGCCTAAACCCTCATAAAGTCGTATTCACATGACCCCACACTTCCATGACCCCATCATCACCTTTAAATCACAGCCGTTCACTCTTCCCGTTGATCCAACAGCTCTTGTCACGTCAAATAAAGTGACCTACGTGATCAAATCCCCACCATCCGATCACCCTCACCACCACGATTGGACAACGTTCGCTCTCTCCGTGTCCACGAAGTGTTGGGACAATAATGCACAATGGAGAGTGGTTTCCTCTCTCCTCCACTGTCATGCGTCACGTGCTGAGTGGCGTCGCGCGCCATCGCACGTTACCACCCAACTCCCCAAAGCCGATGCGAGTAATACTGCTTACCACCTAGTCCTCCATCCCCACACAATAACTATCGTGTGCTTCTGCTGCCCAACGACCATTGGGTCTACTCGCCTGAGATCCAACATCCCATAATCATTCCTCTCCCATCTCTCCCGATACCCTCTGCCAAACAATCCCCACCATCTATCCTCTGATCCGATGACTGATTTTACTCCTTCACCTAACCCGTCTATTCACCAGGAAATCCACTCCACTTGATCACTCCATATGCTTGATGAAGGTGACCGATCTTCCAGTACCATTTGTAGTTGATCCTCAACCAACATATTTAACAAATAGTATGGTCGAAGAGGAAAAGGACGAAGCACGATTAAATAACTGCATTTAATAGTTATGGGTCCTCATTAATACAAGCACTCTAGCTGCCTGAGAGGACAACAAAGCACAGGAAAAGATTAGATTCATCCAATAAATGAAGCAAACACAGAAGCTCCATCAGGAAACTAAATGCAATTGGTGGTCAATTATGACCCCTCCATACCTAGAATGGCCAAGTGCCTTTGTAATGAAACTCTATATATACCCACAAACAAGATGTAATCAAGGTTGATGGTTGATGTTTTGATGTAAGGTTCAACTTCTGGAGACTGTGACTATTTTGATACTCGCAGTGTCTCGTCTTCATTTTCAGTTAATACAAGCTTCTTTTGCTGTTAATTGCACACTTTTCATTCTTCTTCTGCTCCAAGCTGTGTCTGATATGCTTTATTTCTGAACTCTTGATGTTTGGCATTAGAGAAGTTGTCATCATATCTCTGTGTTAATGTCGTGTATATATCAGTGAATGAGTTATTCAGGTTTCTTTTCACCTAGTGCTAAAGAGCAGTCATCCTCTCGGTACATTAGGGAATTAGATTTGCAGACTTCTTTGTTGGTTGCAGCCGGCCATCACATCGTTTTGTGCATCTACTGGTGTGGTCAGTATTCTCCGTATTCACCCAATCTTTAAATTGTGAGTAATTGGTGGTCTAAAGCCTTGTAGTCTGGGGGTGTTCACGCATATCTGGAGTTAAACAAAGTAGAAGTGGTTATCTAGCTTGAACAAGCATCATTCCTTCCCTTCATCCATTTGCAACAATAAGTTGAATTTATATGTTCCCAGGCATCTCTGAGCTACAACCTAGGAGAGTTTCTTGGGGTGATAACAGTAACTAGCTATACTTTCTTGATGTTGTCATCTGTAATATGCTATGTCATCCATACAGCTCTTGCAAAAAACAAGAATCATTTGGGATCTTCACTCCCTACTCCTTTAAAAATAGACATCTTCATCGCATTCACCATGTTGAATGGTGGTAGTGGGGGTGGAAGAGGTGAAGGTGTAGGTGTATGAGGTGGAGGTGGAGATGGAGTGGATGGATGAGGTATCTTTGGGATACCCTGCATAATTAACTGAACTGCACCTCGCAGTGTATTCAGAACCGTCCCTTCGTTATCACTTGAAGGGGGTTCAATGAGAAGAGTGTACTCCAAGCTCAATCCTTCATTTCTTCCAAACAATCTCCCACTTTGTGTAGCCCCAAACATTAAGGTAACTGCATAACCCTTTTTTCACATAAAAAAATTTTAATCCAAGTCTTCAATGATTTCATGTACTTACCTCATGGTCCCTTAAAGAGCGTGTGTTTTTCTTCACTATAGCTGATATTTCCATCGATCGCGAACTCAGTCACAAAACTTCTAAGTGTGTGGTCAATCCAATGATCCATAGCTCGTGTGATATTCCTTCCTAATTCCTACATATGTCGCACCAGTCCAGGAGTCCACACTATAGGGTTGCCAAGCCTCCATGTCCCTTGACTATCAGCCAATTTAGACAACCACTCGTGTAGTTCACCAGGGATGAAACAAAAGAATGTGTCGGTCTCATTTGTGTACAAAAATCTCTGTAATCATTGCTCCTTGGATAATTTAGGCTCCTATTCTCTTGAGCCGTAGACGCGCGCATGTTTTGGTCAATCCACTTCTCAATCTCTTTCTTTGTAGGAAACTATTTATCACATATCTCTTAGATAGATCTTGTTCTCAGAAATGAAACCATTTTTTGGCTTAAGGGGGCCTGACCCAGGTTCAGAGTTAATCATGCCAGCAAAAAAAAACCCTAATTGCTGGCCCTTTTAGCAACAACCTGCATAGTGTAGGCTGCAGTCTCACCCGAAGCAGTATTGGGGATTCTAGAACCAGGTTTCTGCATCCAAAGACTGTGTGCTAAGTAACATGAAGCCCTTTTCACTCAGATCTACCTTCGCAAATATTTGTATCTTCCTATAGCTCACTATTGTAACTCTACAAAAATGGCTCTCAGACCTTCGCGAAGGTCTATGATCAGACTTTTCAGATCTAAAATAATCAAATTGACAAATTTCGCGTAGTAAATAATAACCCTAGATCTCCCTTCGCACGAATCTACCCACTTTTCACAGTTATCATAACATATTTCACCATTACATTCACGAAAATAGATTATTACTTAGTTCATGAATAGATATTGAGGATTTAACACATTCATGCAACAATTATACTTTGTTTCACAGAAAATAGATCATTGAGCGATAATGCATAACTTGAACAGAATTAAGAATAAGACACAGATGAAATAGATTTGATCCAAAATTAGTTATTCTTATATTCAATGTTCATATTACAAACTCTTTCACCCTGCACACCGAGCTACATGGGCCCGTGCACTCAACTGACAACTTTCCAAGGTCTTCGTGCACTCAACTACAGGAGCCTTCCCCTTTTGCCTAAGTACAGGAAACAAAGCTTTCCTGCCTTATCACTTGCCCAAAACAATAATCTTCTATCTTAGTTATATCTCTAAACTCGCTATGACTCATCTATATATATCATTTTCACTTACAATACCATGGCCCACAGTCTATGGGTGAGTCTCAAAACTGACCTATCACTTACCCATACAAGGGGCTAAAGCCCCTTTGACTCCTGCTTAGCTGTTGTTACACAACATTTTGTCACAGTCCCTATACTCCTCATTCCTTGATCCTGGAGGACCTCTACAGTGAACCTCACATGCTTTGCCTTCATGAATAAAATCCCATTATGTCCCTCTTCATGAGCAGATAAATTCCCTTTTGCACCATTTCCCCTAAAACTTCCTTTTTGCCTAGTTTACAAGACCGGCACTAATGACCCTTCTCTCCCTGTACCGATGTGTAGATATTAGCACTACTCCTCGTGCCGACCAGAGCAGCTGAGTTGTGTTCCAGTCATGTCAGTCCTGTTATGGAAAGTTTTTTAAATTAGGAGCCGAAGCTTCCAGGACTAGAATCTTTGTAATGGAAGTCTGGTAAATTTTTTGGCCGGATGGGGTCGAGGATGACAGTTTCGGCTCCTTTCCCCTATAATGATGGAACTACCTTTTTGGGTTGTTGGGGCCTAACCCAGGTTTAGAGTTAATTAGCCAAACAAATCCCAATACTACTAGCCCTTTCGGCAACAGTCCGTAGAGTGCGGACTGAGGTCTCACCCGAAGTAGTATGGGAGGGTGCTAGAACCAGGTTTCCGCACCCTAGGTATGTCTGATGAGGTCAATTGGTCTGAGGTTTGACCTTGTTGTTATCAGGAAATCTAGTGTCCACTCGGAGCTGCTAGTCCCACTAAGATGAGTAGCTATCTTAGAAACAAACAAACTAAAACTATTTTCGCTTTCCTTTATGAGAAGTAGATAAGAGGGGAACAAAGGATACCAACCTCAGTCTTGCGCTTGGTTCCTTGCTTGGTTCCTCTCCCTTCTGATAGATCTTTGTCGCTTCCTTCCTTGCTTCAGAGAGAACCTATAGAGTCAAAGCAGCATAGCACTATCGAAGTACAAAGATCTACATCATAAACAATATAGGACCAGATATATATTGACCACACAAATGCATATATCATCAAACATACAAGAATGTGGAGGAAAACTCGAATAGATTTATTAATAGAAAGAATAGAAAAGAGGATTACAACCCATTGATCTGACCCAGCGTCATCCTCCCATCATGAAAGCCCTTCTTCACCTCATGAAAAGCTTAGATCACCCAACACTATGATGTTACACCAAGAAACCAACAACACTTCCTTACAAAAATACAAGATTCTAGCCTCCATATCTCTGTGATGAGGGATCCATATATAGATGTTTGTAGGGGGTGAGTCAACTTCTAGGATTTTGATTAGTGTCCTCTCTCCGATAGTTCTTGGTTCCACTTGGAGATACATGATCTCTTACTCATCCCTAGGCGAATTCAGAGAGGCAAGTGTCACAGTAGAAGTTTCTGGAAGATTCCATGATCATCCACCTTGCAAACTGTCTCTGCCATTTGTCTACTCTCGCCCATCGCACCCTACAGAAGGGATTTCCAATATGCATCACACTTTTTACACTGAGCAAGTGAGATGCATCACACCCTCTGCACTGGGCAGTCTGTATGGTCCAGTTTTGACCAGTTATGAGCAGTTTTCTGTGGAGAACTTCTGGGAGATGATGTAATCAACTGACCTTGTTCCTTTAGGGCATGAAGCAACACTTTTAGGGACTTATAAGCCCTTGGTTTATGAACATATATGATTGGGGTTGTAGTGCCCAAAAATGTCTATAACAGGGGGCCACTAACTTTAGGGCTCGAAAGACAAGAATTGACCTAATTCTTGTAAAAGAAGGTCTTTTGGAAATTGTGCAAAGCAAAGTTACTGAACCTACAAAAGAAGCTGGAAAGAAGAAGTACAATAAAGATGACATCACCGCCATGAGCATTATTGTGAACTCCATTAAGGACCATCAAATTCCATACATATCAAAGCTTGTCACTTTAAAGAAGATGTATGATGCCCTAAATAAGTTATATACTGTCAATGATATGCGCCAATTCATCAGCTTGAGAAATGAGCTTTGTGATATAAGAATGACAAAGAATGATAAAGAGGCTTCATACTTTGTGAGGGTTTCTCCAAGTTTTGAAGAGATATGGGCAACATGTGCTTAAGAAGAATCAACACTTCTATCTAGAGAAAAATGCCAAAAGAAGAAGAAGATTCTCAAGCCTATGTATCTTGTTCCATGAAAGTTGGAGGAAGAAAGAAGTCTGGTTTTTAGAAGAAGAAAAAGGGTTTTGATAGCAGACCCAATCCTCAAAGGAAGAAAGATATGTATCAAATTCAATGCTTTTGCTGCAAACAATTGGTCACTTCAAAGCCCAATGTCCTGAAAGGTTCATTGATAGGAAGAAGAGAGGAAATTAACATGCTACCATGACAAAATTTGATGTGCAGTCCAAGATATCCAAAGTTGAAGGAGATAAAGATCACTTCTACTATTTTTCACTTGCAGGATCTCTTGCATATAAAAACAATATATGGTTGATTGAAAATGGACCTTCAAGACTTATGAAAGGGGAGCGTGATCATCTTACAAGTTTGATGGAAAGAATATTGGCACAAAAGGTAGAGCTTGGTGACAACAACAATTATGCAGTCAAAGGAATTGGGATAACATCCATTGAGTCAAAAACATGTGAAAACATTCCCTTGACCTACATACCCTATGTTCCAGGTTTGAAAACTAATTTGGTTTGAATTTCATGTTTAGAAGATAGAGGAGATAAAGTGGCCTTCATTGATGGGAAAATCCTTCTGTGGGACAAGGGATATAGTAAAATCTATGTTAGGGTTATTAGGATTAATGAAGGAAGGTTTATAGACTCTTGGGGAAATCTTCCAAATCTTTAGTACATAATGATATTAATCCTAGTGAGGTATTGCATAAGAGATATGCACATCTTTGTTATAAAGCATTGCCAACTTTGAAGCAGATTGGTTTAGTTGTACCCGATTTATAGATAGATCATAAAGGTGTGTGTAAGGGATGTGATCTTGGAAAAAATGTTAAGAAAACCTTTCCAAGTAGTGAACATAGGTCCAATTTTTTTTTGGATTTAGTCCACTCCAATGTGTGTGGTCCCATGCTGATGAAATATCTTGAAGGAATTCTATATTATGTATCCTTTATTGATAACTTATCCCGTAAGACATGGATCTATCTGATGAAGTCAAAAGATTAATTTTTCATAATGTTTTGAGAATTCAAAGTTGAAGTGGAGAACCATACAATGAAGAGAATCAAGACCCTGAGATCAGGTAATGGAGGAGAATACACCTCCAAGGAACTCATTACCTTCCATAAGGAAGTTGGGATTAAGAGGGGGCTTATAGTTCCCTATAATCCTCAATAGATTGTAGTAACTAAAAGAAAGAACAAATATGTTGAATATTCCATGAAGGTGATCATACATGATCAAGATGTACTAATGTCCTTATGGGGAGAAGTTGCCAAGGAAACCCTGTACATCCTAAATAGAAGTCCTCATAGGCTTTTCGAGGATAAAACTCTCGAAGAAGCATTCACAAGTCAGAAACCACAAGTTGTCAAGTGAGAATCTTTGGTTGTCTAGTATTCATACATGTATCCAAGGATAAGAGAAACAAGTTAGAGCCTTCTGGTAAGAAGGGAATATTTGTTGGATACAGTGAATCATGAAAATCCCATAGGATCTATGTTCCATGTTAACAACATATGGAAGTAAGCAAAGACATGACTTTTGATGAAGATGCAACTTATGGGAAATGTAGAGAAGAGCACTCAAACACTGAAGATGAAGAGAAGAAGCATGTGTCTGGAAGGACCTTGTGAACCATTGGATCCTGTGGTTGTTCCTGAAAATAGAAAAAGACCAACTTGGCTAAAATCTACTTTGCAAGATGTAAAAGGACATGTGGCTCCACAAGGCCTTCAAGGAATCTAAGAGACCAAAGAGGTATTATGGTATGCAACTTTAATGATTAAGCTGATTAACTTTGAACCTTTGAACTTCGAGGAAGCAACTACTTCACAAGTGTGGAAGGATGTAATGATGGAAGAATACCAATCGATTATGAAGAACAATGTTTGGAAATTTCTACAAGACTTGAAGGAAATACCATGGTAACCTCATAGTGGATTTACAAGATCAAGCATGCAACAAATGGGAGAATTGAAAAATACAAGGCAAGGTTCATGGCTAGAGGATTCTCCTAAAAATAGGGAGAAGACTATGATGAAGTATTTGCACTAGTTTCTAGATTAAAGAAGGCCTTGTATGGACTCAAAGAAGCTCTAAGAGCTTGGTATTTTGGAATTGATGGATATATTATGAGACTTGGTTTCTCTAAAAGTGTTGTTGATCCAAATCTTTATATCAAGGTTGTAAAAGGTGTGCTAATGATACTACGACTATATGTTGATGATTTGTTCCTGACTGGTGTAAGCATATTATTGCTCATTGTAAAAGGGAGTTGGCCACTGAATTTGACATGAAGGATCTTGGATTAATGCATTACTATTTGGGACTAGAAGTTTGGGAAAACCTTGGAGAAATACTTCTTGGACAAGGAAAATATGTCATCAAGATTCTTCAGAAGTTTGGCATGATGGATTGCAAGTCTATGGAAACTCCTATGGTGACTAACCTGAAAAAGCTAAGAGTTTCTGAGTCTAGCCTAGTGTATCCATCCATGTACCAAAATTTGATTGGATAATTAATGTATTTGGTAAATACGAGGCCATATATTTGCTTTGCGGTAAAAACCTTGAGCCACTTCCAGATGGAACCGATGCAAGAGCATTGGATTGCAACAAATCATATATTAAGATATTTGCATGGAACTGTTGACTATTTCTTGGGATAGGCATCAAATGGTGGGATTCAACTATAGGAATATAAAGACTCTGAATTGGCAGGGAGTGTAGATGACAAGAAGAGTATATCTTGTGTATGTTTCAATTTGGGCTTCGCTATGATATCCTGGATGAGTAGGAAGCAGACTTCCATCACATTGAATACTACAAAAGCAAATTATATTGTAGCTTGTTTGGCATGTTGCGAGGGAGTATGGCTTCAAAAGCTACTCTCTAGATTGTTCGACTATATGCTAGAACCAACTGTGTTGTTATGTGATAATCAAAGTTGTGTGAAGTTGACAAATACTCTAGTTTTTCATGATAAGACAAAGCATATTGAGATCAAGTACCACTAAATTCGTGATAGATATGGTATAAAAGGGAGTGTTGAGGCTCTAGTATATTCCCACTAATGAACAAATGATTAACATTCTTACAAAGCCTCTATCTCAAGCGAAGTTTGTATGCTTCACAGACAAGCTTGGACTAGTGGAGAACTTCTTTATCAATGAGAGGGAGAATTGATGTGACATAAATAGGGGCATGACTTAGACTTCTACTAACAACAAGAGTTTGGCACGAACTGTTGATGGGTGGACAACAGGGGTATGACTCAAACAATTGGTGACAATAGGAGCATGACTCAGACTGTTGGTGAGATAACATGAGGGACAAACATTCCTGAAAGGAATGGTCTTTGAGGCCTAGAGACTCATGGAGTGGGTGCCTCTACAACATCATAACATAGGGAGAGCCCTTTAGATTTGGGACATGTATTTTTGTAACATACCCCCATGTGCAATTGTGATCTTTTTTCCAACACCCATTTGTTGAGGTTGGGCCCACCATCAATGCTCTATTAGATGTGTTCTGTAGGTTTGAAACCTATCAGTTTCATTTACAAGACTGGAAGGCTATGCTTGAAATTCCTCCAAGGGAATCAACACAAGAGGGTTGTCAAGAGGGAAATGAACCCACAACTGTCATTTTGTAAATTTTGTAAAGTGGAATGCACATCTAATTTTGGTGGATTATCAACACGATGATAATAGTACTAAGCCACTAGATGAACAATGATCTGAGTACTGGAGAGCATAAAACTTGCAATAAAGTCTTTATAACTTGACTGTAAGGGCTTGATAAATTTAATTACATATTTGTCACATAAACATGGAAATATCAACATAAACTTGCATAGAAAATAACTTAGTCAAGCATGAACATGAATCACCAAGATAAACATGATAACGAAGTTCACCCTCTCCACTAGGCTACGCCTCTGGATTCGCCTCCAAAGGTCGAATTGCCTTATTGTCTTTCTTCAAAAGAGGTTGAAAGTATACAATGTTTTACAAAAATGATTGAATCTAAAAGATGCCTTCTACTACCAAAGAGATTTCAAGGCCAATACATTGCATACATTTCTTATAAATGCATCCTCTATTGAGCTCTCAAGACTCTCAAAACAAAAGCTTCTTCAACAAGCCCTCTAAACAAGACTGTCTTAAACAAGCTATCCAAAAACTCTCAAAAAGCTCTCTCTAGCAACCTCTCTCTTCCTTCCAAATGACTCCCTCAAACAAGAAGTATGATAAGAGAGTTTACAACTTTTTGAGATCCATAAACAAAGGAGAGAATATCTCCTTAGATCCCCATTCCAAGAAGAGAATAACTCTCTTGATCCATAAAAAGAGGAACCTATGAGATTCTTAAGAAGAAAATCTCTGAGATCCACATATCAAGGAACTTATCCACATTTTTAAGGAAAAAAATCCCATGAAAATCTCAACTTCCAACTTGAGATTAGGAAACTCTGGTTGAGGTGGATTTCTTTCATAAAATCAATTTCAATTTTTACAAAATTAAATGGAAAATAGTTGAACACTTTGAACATTTTATGCTCATAAGAAATATTAACCATGAAATTTAAATAATTTCACCTTTACCAATCTTCCCTTGAATTTTTTTTCTTTTCATGATAAACTATTGGAAATATCCTCTTCGATCATACCTCCCCACTAAAAAGGATTTTGGTCCTCCAAAAGCATAACGGAATTTTGTAAATTCCTTCATCAGCTTCAAAAAAAGATTTAAATTAGGCCACAATCATCTTTCTACCTATGAAATGCTCAATGGTAAATAGCCTTGATATCTCCGTAACTTTTGCCCTTTGTTTTGTAGCATTATACAAAAAATATCTCACCTTGAAAGTGTGAAGAAAATATCTGCACTCTCTCACTCTTCTTCAAGCACGAAATAAAAATGATATTCTACCAATATTCTGCTCATCATCCGGTCCACTAAAGAAAAAGGGTCTGCAACTGAGAATCCTCACTTTGTGTTTATCTAGGGCCAAGTCCAGCAAAATGAGAAATGAAAGCAAACCAATACGCAAAATAATAATAGGATTAAAAGAACTCTTCCTGCCACCAAACGAACAAGTTTAGGTGGGACCACTGTTGTAGAAACTGAAGGAAGGCCGCGGCAAAAGGGGATATGGAGGATTCATCAAAATAGGACACCAAGAAATCACCGTGAGATCATTCCAAAACTTTGTCAAATCAATGCATGCACTTGCATCATGTAATTGAAATTTTGATGCCACTTTTGTCAACATTTTATTGACTGTGTTGTGCCCATCATTAGGTCGGTGAGGCATCCATTGTTTTTCTACATAAATCTCACTTTGGATGGAAACACCGTACATCGTTTTCTACTTTGGAGTTGGACATCTTCCGATACCATACAGAATGTCACATATTTCCCTTGTGACAACATATAATGTAGGGAATAGTTTCACTCGTCCACATTATCGGTTCCTGTGGATCATTCATTGCAGATGATTTACCTCTATCTTCAACTAATAAAACCTGAGGTTCTTCCAAACTATGTTTCAAAATTTAGTGTGAGAAATTGGCTCCACAATTGTAATTTGGCCATTTGAAAATTGCTGACAGGAATTGTAGAACCCTCTCTAATAATACAACTCAATTCCCATCTTGATAGCACAGATGGATATGCAGCAGAAGTTCCACTAGTACATAGATTATTTGTATCAGCTGCCTTTTGTAGCAGCAATCCAAATGGAACAAGCCAGATTAATGCAGTAGCAGGAGGTACTGGAATTGGAACCATTTCATCGGATGACGTGTATGTTGTTAGGGATTCCAGGTGGCACCAACAAGCCTTAATGATTGTTGATGGTGCGCTAAATCGCTTTAAAACTTGGCCTTATGACCTCTACCAAATACCCAACTGGCATACCTGATCCATCATGGCAAGGATTCATCACTCACCTTCATTGCTTTCAAAACGACGTACCCATGCTCCACAATGAGCCGTTATATGGAACTTTGTGGTTTCAACGCCAAGTTTTTCAGAACCATCATTACAATTAGCCACCATAGCTTTGTTCAATAGATTTTTCAATACAATTTGAGCTCTATGAATCGATGTCAGTGTCATTGACATACAAGTTTCCATCGTAAATCCCATCGTCAGGGAAGAAATATGACATGGTCAACGTTCACCATAAATGCCTTGTGGATCGGGTAACTAACTCCACCCTATTGCCTATAAAATCCGCGAAGAACATGATTTCCTTTGGCTCCGGTTGAATCCACCAACCGTTCGCGAAGAACATGATTTCCTTTGGCTCCAGTTGAATCCACCAACCGTTAACACAATTGTTGAACTGTGATCCCACTGATTGACACCACATAATGTAGTACGTATTCGAACTGAACTTCCACCCTTAGTTGCCAAATAAGGCGGGCATAATCTAAATCTTATAATTGCAATAGGACCCGAGCATGGAAAATTCTAGGGGTTAGTATTTGCAAGTGGGTTAATTTTTCATGGTTTTTCCATTTTTTTCTAAAAATGATTCGCCCAAATTTTATAGTATAAAATTATTTTATTTTAAAATTTGCAAAAAAATGTATAAGACTATATATAAAAGAAATTTGCATGTTTTTACAAATATACAAACTAATATTTTATAATTTGCAATTTGGGGTCTAGTAATATTCGCCAAGATTTCTAAATTTTAAGACAAATTTTCATCCTTCAAATTTTCCCTGGACCTGAGGATGAACCTCACATATAACATTCAATAGAATGAAGATTTCTAGTTGTCTCATGAGGTGGATTATTTGTAGTTACTCTAATTCCGAATTCATGCAGATTTTCCTTCCCAACTAATATCACACCACAACTCCATAACCTTGACATGCTAACTGCATCTTGCTTAACCTCTTTCATCTTGTGAAACCATACTATGCCACCCCTAGTAGGATAGAGATGACAATATATGTAAATTAATCCTTAATTGGAATAAAAATGCCATCCAAGATGGAGAGGGGCTTTCCTTCTTGAAAGTGTGTTGTAGAAGTTGCATCTTGCTTCCTGACTTCATCGACATTAAAATAAATGAAAGCCATCATTGCAGGCTTATTGTTGAGTGATTTTTCTACAACTGAGATGATGTATTCAACAACATTAGAAGGTGTGGTTCAACCACATCGATATGCATGATCATAACCACGAATTCATAACCACGAATTGTCCTGTACAAAGATGAATTGTGAGAGTTTCTCTCCCAATGATTGGAAGAATCATTCGCAGGAGGGCATTCCAATGTAGATGCCAACAAAATGTGAAATTTCAAATGTTATCATTTTAAAATGTGCACTTTAGCAACCAAGATATTTCAATTATGCAAAAATTCCAACCATTTCTTACCAAACTATTTGAATGGATTTTTCCTTATTTTCATTTCATCATGTGCTGTTGAGCTAACTCTTCCGTTTTTGGTAGGGTCTTGCATAACTTTTCTCCAATATTGTTGACGAAATTTTAGATAAAGCCTCCAACATTTATCAACCAAATCACCACTTTGATAACAATGTGTGCAACAATGTTGCATTTGCGACTTTGTCTCACCATTATCTTTCTTACAATTTGGAGAATGATTATTTTGTTGCTTTTCTTTCATGACTTCCATGTACATCGTCATTCTCTTCCAACAATTGGAAACTTTATGATTGGTCAACCCAAAAAATGAACCTGACATTTTATGCCAAAAAACATGATTTCTACTGCCATGTTTCTTATAATCGAAAGAAACTTTAGTGTAATCAGGGCTATACCTTTGGTGTTTGCCTTTGTCGCAACTTTGACGAGGTGAACTTGATGATGTAGAAGTTCCCTTCAAAGCATTACTTGCTTCAACAGTCTTGGAATACTCTCCAACCTCTTATTTTCCATATCCTATCCCAACATATTGAGGTCCATCTTCAACCAAAATGGGTTTTATTATACCTTGGGCATGGCTTCTCAAGCCTTTCCCTTCATAACCCAATTTTAATAACAATTTTGACCCAAGTGCTCGGGTATGCTTCTTGAAGGAACCAAAACAATCATCTTCTTGTGAGGAAATTGATCTTGAACAATTATTGCATACCTTAGCATTTTGATGCTTTGACAAAGCTTCTTATGTAGCTTGTAGTTGCAACTTCATTTCTTTGAGTCTATTTTTGAGCTCTTTCTTTTTATCTTCCAATAAATTCATGTATTTTCGTAACTCATTGCTTTCTCTATCATCAGTATACAAATCCTCCACAATTTCGTTCATGGTTAAGAATTCTTGAAAAACTTCTGAGTCTTTATAAATATTTTCAAAGTAAGTGTCAAAATGCGACAATTTGAATAAAAGGTAATTACCTTCTCCTAGCTTGAAATAACGCTGTCAAATGTACCCAGTAAGCCAAACAATCAACTGCTTTGATACCAAGTCATTTGAATACTGGAGAGCATAAAAATTGCAATAAAGTCTTTATAACTTGACTGTAAGGGCTTGAGAAATTTAGTTACATATTTGTCTCATAAACATGGAAATATCAACATAAACTTGCATAAAAAAATAAATTAGTCAAGCATGAACATGAATCATCAAGATAAACATGATAACGAAGTTCACCCCCTCCACTAGGCTACGTCTCCGGATTCGCCTCCAAAGGCCAAATCGCCTTATTGTCTTTCTTCAAAAGAGGTTGAATGTATACAATGTTTTACAAAAATGACTGAATCTAAAAGTTTCCTTCTACTACCAAAGAGATTTCAAGGCCAATACATTTCATACATTTCTTATAAATACATCCTCTCTTGAGCTCTCAAGGCTCTCAAAACAAAAGCTTCTTCAACAAGCCCTCTAAACAAGACTCTCTCAAACAAGCTCTCCAAAAACTCTCAACAAGCTCTCTCTAGCAACCTCTCTCTTCCTCCCAAAAGACTCCCTCAAACAAAGAGTACACAAGAGAACAACTTTTTGAGATCCATAAACATAGGAGAGAATATATCCTTAGATCCCCATTCCAAGGGGAAAATAACTCTCTTGATCCATAAAAAGAGGAACTTATGAGATTCTTAAGGAGAAAATCACTGAGATCCACATATCAAGGAACTCATTCACATTTTTTAGGGAAACAATCCCATGAAAATATCAACTTCCAAATTGAGATTAGGAAACTGATTTTGAGGTGGATTTCTCTCATAAAATCAATTTCCATTTTGACAGAACTAAATGGGAAATACTTGAGCACGTTGAACATTTTATGCTCATAATAAATATTAATCATAAAATTTAAATAATTTCACCTTTACCAATCTTCCCTTGAACTTTTCTTTGGCATGCTAAACTATTGGAAAGATCCTCCTAGGTCAAATAGTTTGGAGATGGCCATTTCCTTACTGTTGTTGCAAGACATACTACCCAGTAGTAGAACCTCCATTTTCTTGCTGCTGTAGCAAGACATATTACCCAACAATAAAACACAATTACACAGATTTGGTACCATCACCTTGTACCATATACTAAGGTAAATAATAACATCAGGTCTATCCATAAATGATACCTCAGGCAATAATATGCATCTATTACTTATGACATCATGCCCATTGAAAAATACACCCTTCCTAATGTTAAATTTAGACTATTACTTGACATCGTGCCTAAGCATGAATACACCAAGGCAACACTTTGACATCATGGCAACACTTCCATCCATGGTTAGTCTAGTAATAGGGTAATGCATAATAATATCACTCGATGGCTACACAATTAGGGAGCTGCAAAATTTTCATGTTGTTTGAAGTTTCTATTGTTATCTACGAGGGAATTCGGTAATATTTTAGCAATGAGCTTCTCTTATTGATTTTATACATATGCATTAGAACACTGACAATTGTGTAGTTATTGGAGAAGTCAAATGAAAGGGAATTCTATGAACAATAATAATATCGACTGATGTGATACAAGGAACTAACTGGGGCAACATGATCATAGACCACCATTAATTAAAACTACATCAAGAATAGAGCTAAAGTGAGCCACATTAATATGCATGATATTGTGCATAAATAATATCACTCTAGATGTTTTCAGATATTCTTAATATTGTGCATAACATTTGAGATTGATTAACATGTAATAAATACCATTAGAGGTACTATCAATTATTTATTTTACAGACTTCGAGTGTCCCTCATATTAGCACTCAATGAAATAAGGGAATTTTCCACCTGACTATAGGCTTGAAGAAATGGATTAAAGCACCATGTAGGTTTTATGCACGAAGCCGTTAAAGCAGCCAACCATATTTATAACATTAAGTTCTGAGTGTAAATTGGGATATAGCTAGTTCATATTAATATACTGAGGATCTGTATTAAGTTTGGTTGTACCACTAAGCCTATGGAAAGACAAACAATGTAGATTCATATACTGTTCTATGTTACTAGTCTGATGCAGTATTGAATTTGGAACATGCTTTACCATGCCATCATTTATCAATCAATCTGATATGTAAAGATAACATACAATACTGAGGTTAGTATTCATACAAATATCCCAAATAGACTTAAGTATCTCAATTAATGTGATACTTGACACTATAGTGATTAAGATGGGTACTGGATCTTAGTCCACTACTCTCGAAATGATTCTTCTATTTTAGTCATGGTTTATTAACAACCCATTCTAGGTTTTCTCCAATACATAACCATTAAAGAGGGCATGTACATACAAGGTAAACTCTATAAATAACAACTGAGTCTGTCCAAGTAGATATCAGGGATAGGTTTATTATAAGTCACCGTCAAATTATATGCCAACAGATTGGAGCATGTCCAATGCTTTTAGCTGCATCTAAGGCATCATGTACTATTATAATATCATGAATTCCTTTAAGTGTCAGACACCACAAAATGAAGTCTGGTGACCTAGTCTAAAGGGGACTTAGTGCCTTGCTTCACGTTTGCAGTCTCCTGTGTAGGTTGTTCAACCTATGGAGGCATGTTTCATATATATATGTGTGTGTGTGTGTGTGTATGTTCTAGATGTATAACAAAGTTGAAGATCACAGATCCATACTTGAACGCACAACATTGTCCTGGTTGCAATTTTTGCCACAACGGTGAAAGATACAACATAATCCATTCCTACATATGGCTTTAATATGTCCTGAGATTTAGGTAGTGATCGCCATTTGGTAACCCTATTTTTTAGAGCATTGTTTTGAATGAGTTCCGAGTATCATAGTGATTGAGATACCTCAAGATGCGCATAGGGACATGTTTCACGATTTTCCTCCTATAACTCCTCCTCCCATATTTACCCGCTTTTACAAGCTATCCAAGGTAAACATTAGATGAGTGCTACTATGACATGACCTGACCTCCAAGTTCCAGTTATGCCAAAGTGGGGCCTATAAACTGAAAGCTTGATGACATCCCTCAGGGACTACATAATACTTAGGAGCTAGAAAACCACCCTAGGTGACCAATCCCTAAGTTGGAACTCTTTTTTACTGACTTAAATCCACAAATGCACCCTTGACACTTCATGCATGCAGTTAATAGGCTATAACCACACTCATAAGCTTGATACCATGCAGTTATGACCCAAAATTCACTAGTTCAGTGCTAATGGTTTTGAGATTTTGAACCACTTTTTTAGGCTATCCTCCATACCACTACCCAAAACTACCTGTAACTTTCCAGAATCATAATTAAGACGATAACAATAATAACCATTCAAAACCCAAGAAATAACTTGAGCTAGACATGCATAATCCATGATAGACATTTCTTCAAACATATGGTAAACATATAAGCTATAGGTTATGAATGCAAATATGATCATAAGAGTCTACACTTCATGGAATCACAAGAAGGTCTAATGCCCTCTCAAGATAGTTGCAATAACACTTGTTAGCCCATGCATTCATCAACCCTTCCATAACATATCAAATCATGAACAAGAGACATAGTAAGAGCACATCATATAATTGAGCATATAACCAATAAATAACCAAAATAGAGACCATGACAAATCAACCATCAAATCCACATAATAACCATTACATGTTCTCATTAATCAAAATGAGAAAATAACTCTTATTAACATATACAAATTCCCACCAATTCAGGGACTTTCTATTGGTCCCATGCTGCCTTCAAATTCCTTTTAATAACTTGCATCTCTTGCTCCATGGTGAATTTTTGTAGCTTGGAAGGTACTCCAAGCCCTAGGGGTTCAGGGGTTGGAGGACAAAATGCCACAAGGGAAACTTGTGGGCTTGGAACCCAAGAAAGGGGTTTTTGCACCTATCGTTTTTTTGGGGCAAAACCATGATGGTTACATGGCACGTGATGGATGAGGATGATAGTGCTTGGAAAGATGATTCCAGCGCATTGAAAATCATCTGAATCCAATTTTTCGTTTGAGACATATTAATTTTTGAAGTTGACATATGAATTATGAATTTCTTCATGTAGGCCGACATGAGTTTATCAAACAGGCTGATGTGAGAAATTCAAAAGACACGTCGGTTCAATATGATTTCATGGAGGTTCCTTTTAGTATAAAAGGAGGTGGAATGGGAGGTTGTTTTTGCATCCATTGTGTGAGCAAAACACACCAAGTGAGCTTTGATTTTTTCGGTGGAGGAAAGAGAGGTCTCGATGCAGCAAGGAGCTTAAAGGGAAGTGTGAAGGAGGCTAAGGAGACAACGTGGAGGACATCTTGCAGTAGGAGACAGTGAGGTCCTTTAAGGATTATTTTTTGTGCTTTAATTGTTGCTTCTATTGTGGGTTGTTGGGTAGTGAAGGCTGCAGGAAAAAGGAACATGGGGTCGCTGTTTAAAGGTTGTCTGGACTTGTTTTAGAGGAGGCTGTAGCTACAACAAGGTTGTTGTTCTAGGGCGCGAGCCATAGCACATAATTGGGCCTAAGTTAAGGGATGCTAAGATTGGATCAGCCCAAGTACACCATACAAAAGGACGTGCAATAGTGTTAGAGGGCAGCCCTCCTGAAGTCTCGATGTGTAGTGACCTTGATGGACTAAGGCACTACTAGTGAGAAGAACGGGTGCGATGGACCGACATGACAAGATAAGATAAGAAGTGTTGCAACCAAGTTTGTCATTATATCTTGTAACCATAGACTATTGTATTTATTAGTTTGGATTAATATAACGAATATTGGTGATTGTACATCATTGTACAATTTTGTTAAAACTATGTTCATTATGCATTGTGTGATTTACTGCTTTAGATTTTCCATTGTGCAAAGTAGTTTATGGTTGAGACTCTTGGTTTGGTAGCATCAGTGATTTAAGACTCTAACCTAGATCCAAGGTCAAGGAATTTCAACATGGTACCAGAGCGTATTTGAGCTATCTTGAAAGCTAGAAAATTAGTGTTTACACAATGAAGTACAACGTGAGAGGGAGTTGGTCACATTGTGAGTGAAGGAGTCACTACAATGTCGAAGTTGCAGGTTGATCTATGGTATCAAGACAGGTTGGAAGGGTTGTCCAACTACACTACTTGGAAAGAAAGGATCAAGTTGGTCTTGCAAGTCAATAGGATCTGGGATTTTGCTGAGAAAGAGATCAAGAAGCCATTTGACCCTAAGGAGATAGAAATGTGGGAAGACTTGGATATAAAAACGAGGTTTATCATCCTTGATGCTGTGAAGGATCCCTTGATACCTCATGTGTTTGGGAAGAACAATGCACACAAGATGTGGATGGCTCTTCAGAATTTGTACCAGAACAAAAACAAGAATCGAGTGTTGGTATTGGAGGATAAGTTGAAATCCACCAAGATGATAAAGGGTGAAGGAACGACTTCATATCTAACAAGAATATCTTAGGTTCAAAATGAGCTTATTACCATTGGGGTTAAAGTTTCAGATGCAGAGATGGTAAGGATTGCCTTGAAAGGGTTCATCGAGGAATGGAAACCCTTCATCAAAGGAATCATTTCCAGAGAGAAGCTGCCAGACTGGAATAGACTATGGGACAACTTCATTCACGAAGAATTGCGAGACGAGGATCTTCATCCTTCCAAGAAGGTAGATGAGGATGTAACACTACCAACAAAAATGAAGGGTAAGTGGAAGGTCTTGTGTAAAATCAAGTTCTTTCACTGTGGCGAGATGGGTCATTATGCGTCAAAATGTCTGAAGAAGAAAGGAGATGAAGAGAATAAAAAAGGGAAGCAAGCCTCCCTTGATTTCCATCAAGCAAAGATGGAAGAAGAAGAGGATGCCCTTTCACTAATTTCTCATTTCTCAGAAATTACTATCAAAGAGGATGGATGATATGTGGACAGTGGTGCGACAAAGCATATGACATGATCACAGGATGTTTTTAAGATTCTAGCCTAATGGGACTTGAAGTTGCACATGGTGTTGGGTGACAAGAGTTAGTTGGAGATCTGAGGATCGAGTGTGGTGCCATTTAGGTTGGAGACAGGACGTAGGTTGCGGGTCCAGGATGTACTATTTGTACCAGGACTCAAGTATAATGTGTTCTCTATCTTGATGATGGAGAGGAAGGGTTTTTAGGTCTTGTTCCAATATGGGAAGGCAAGACTCAAGACTAGAGGCTCTAAGTTTTATGGGATTGTGCTTAGAGTCAGGGAGAATGGTCTCTATAGTTTGATGAGCAAACCTGAGGATCATATAAAGAAGCAGGGGTAGGTCCAAATTCCAAGGAGTAAGAGAAGGTGAAGGTCTAGTTGCAGGCTTCAAAGGAGCAGGGGCAGGTTCCTGAGAAGAAGGTACTATTTTCCAAGAAAGTCCAAGATCCAGAGGCTTAGAGGGAGTCAAGTTTAAGAGGGAGTTTGTAGACTCAGAGGGAGAAATTGCAACTCAAGAAGAGCGCATGGTCAGTGGGAAGAAAGGGCGCTTCCACATCTGGCACGAAGGAACCATGGAAGGAATGAAAAGCATTGTAGGAAAAGAAAAAGAAGTAGGAGGCTTCGAGCGACAATGACACTTCCAAGGGAGGCATAGTTCATGCTTCCGGGATTTATGCTATTATGAGTAATAAGAGCTGAGAAAGTGTTGTGAGTAGTGATGACGAAGATGAATTACTTCTGAGGCACAGAGGTACCTCCCTTGCTAAGAGGAAGTGTTGAATTTTTGTAGCTTGGGAGGTAATCCAAGCCCTAGGGGTTCAAGGGTTGGAGGACAAAGCACCACAAGGGCAACTTGTGGGCTTGGAACCCAAGAAAGGGGTTTTTGCACCAATCATGTTTTTGGGGCAGAACCATGATGGTAACACAACATATGATGGATGAGGATGATAGGTCTTGGAAAGACGATTCCAACGCATCGAAAATCGTTCGAATTCAATTTCGTTTGAGAGATATTAATTTTTGAAGTTGACATATGAATTATGAATTTCTTCATGTAGGCCGACGTGAGAAATTCAAAAGACATGCCGGTTCAATATGATTTCGTGGAGGATCCTTCTGGTGTAAAAGGAGGTTGAAAGGGAGGCTATTTTCCCATCCTTTGTGTGAGCAATACGCACTAAGTGAGCTCTAATTTTTCAGTGGAAGAAAGATAGGTATGGTCACAACAAAGGAACTTAAAGGGAATTGTGAAGGAGGTTGAGGAGATAGCGCGGACAACTTCTTACTCTAGGTTACAGGGAGGTCCTTTAAGGATTGTTTTTTGTGCTTTAAGGGTTTCTTCTATTGCGGGTTGTTGGGCAGTGAAGGCCACAGGAAAGCGGAGCATGGGGTTGTTGTTTAAAGGTTGTCTAGACTTGTTTTAGAAGAGGTCGCAACTACAACAAGGTCGTAGACCATAACACACAAATGGGCCTAAGTTAAGGGCTTTTATGAGTGGGCAGGGCTTTAACAAGGGAACATAGCATGGAAGGAGTTTCTCCAAGGAAATCCATAGCCTTTAGAGGCCCAAGTTGCTGACTGTACAAAGGGTTAAGGGCTGGTGGTTGTGTCCTAACCAGTGATCACAGTGACAATAGTGCTGCGAGGTGCAAACAACAAAATTTTGGATGTGTATTAGGTTAAGTATTGACTAGAATTGGATCAAAATTGGTGCAGACTATTGGAGCCAATTGGAAGACATTCCGGAGAGGGAAAGTGTATTCCTAGGAGCAGATACGACAGTGACAAGATTGGGTGTCATAGGACTATTGGAGGGCAGTGTGTTGGCTACCCAAAGGAGCCCTTGACAAGCTATCTTGAAGGAAAAAGAGTAGTTGAAGGTTGGGTGAAGGATGGTGCCAAAGTGCAACACTTTGATGGACGAAGGTTGTTTCCAGCCTAGAATATTTGAGCTTGGGTATTGGCCAGCCTAGAGGAGAAGATTGGATCAACACAAGTACACTGTGCAGAAGGATGTGCAACAGTGTTAGAGGGCATCCCTCCTGAAGTCTCGATGTGTAGTGACCTTGATGGACTAAGGCACCACTAGTGAGAAGGATGGGTGCGACAGAACGAACAAACAAGATATGAGAAGAAGTGCTACATCCAAGTTTGTCATTGTATCTTGTAACCATAGAATTTTGTATTTATCAGTTTGGATTAATATAACAAATATTCATGATTGTACATCATTGTACAATTTTTTTTAAAATTGTGTTCATTGTGCATTGTATGATTTACTGCTTTAGATTTTCTGCTATGCAAAGTAGTTTATGGTTGAGACTCTTGGTTTGGTAGCCTCAGTGATTTAAGACTCTAACCTAGATCCAAGGTCACAAAATTTCTACACTCCATCTCGGCCAACTCCAATCAGTAACCTGTTCACTGGATCACTCCAACTGATAGGAGTATTAAAACTATGCCCATAAACTATGCAGAGGATAAGATGTAATGAAAGCTAACTTTTCCCCCAAGCTTGCAAAAAAATTCTTCCAAAAATTGGAAGTGAACATTGTATCTCTATCTGATATGATCTTCTTAGGATCACCATGCAACCTCACTATCTCCTTGATGAAGATATGAGCTACCTCTCTAGCTAAATTATTAGACTTCACTACATTGAAATGAGCTACCTTAATGCTTAATCTGTCAACTACAACCATGATCGAATAATTTCTTCGATGTCCTCGACAAACCTATAATTAAGTCCATGGAAATGACCTCCCATTTCCATTATGGAATAGGACTAGGTTGTAATAGACCAACTGGGTGCTTACACTCAACTTTCACCTGCTAACAGACCAAACATCTAGCAACAAAATCACCCACTTCTTTCTTCAAATTTGGCCAATGATAGAACTTCTTAACAAATGTAAGTGTCTTTTGATATCCTAGGTGACCTGCATATGGCTTGAAATGAAACTCCCTCAAGATAAAATTCTTGAGCTCATTTGACACTTAAATCCTGTTCTCGAATTTGAGCAATCCATTTGGCATGAGGTGATCATCCTCATCCCTATCGCCTTCACTATGCTATTGCAACCTCTAATTCAACTATTGGTACTTGTCATCATGCTGCCCCACTTGTAAGATTTACTCCTGCAAATCTGTCCCATAAGAGCTCACAACTGAAATATGATTTACCTGCACTCTCCTATTGAGATCATCTGCAACCTGATTCTCCTTACCCTTAATGTTCCTAATCTCAAATTCAAACTTGCTAATGGTAGCCAACCATATATCTTGCCTAGAATTCAAATTAGGTTGGTCAAACAAGTATCTTGGCCCACTATAATCACTCATTCGAATAAACTTTTTGTTAAGAAGATAATTCCTCCACATCTTCAAGGCATGAATGATAGCTACCAACTCAAGATCATGAGTCACATAGTTCTGTTCATGCTCATTTAACTTCCTTCACTCATAGCATACCACCTATCCTTCATGCATCAATACTCCACCAATTCCTTTCTTGTAAGCATCTGTATAGACTACAAACTCTTTATTTGGATCTACAATCTTCAAGACTGGATCATTTGTAAGAAAATTCTTCAATTGATCGAAACTAGCTGCACACTCCTTAGTACATTCAAACTTATTTCCCTTTCTCTATAAGGATGTACTAGGATATGAAATCCTTGAGAAGTTCCTAATGAACCTCCTATAACAACCTGCTAGTCCCATGAATGATCTGACCTCATTTACACTCCTAGGAGTCGACCAATCCATGATAGGTTTAATAGTTTCCGGGTCCATTGCTATGCCTTCCTTGGAAACTACATGTCCCAAGTAATGAACTTCAGTATGAAAGAAACTGCATTTGTTGAGCTTGGCATACAATGATTCTCTCTCAACAATCTCAACACTACTACTAGGTTCTCTACATGCTCCTCGTCATTCTTGGGATATATCAGTGTATCATCAATAAACACTATCACAAAATTGTCCATATAATGATGACACACATTATTCATCTAAAACATAAAGGTGGTTGGGGCATTAGTAAGACCAAAAGTAACCACCACAAACTCATAATTCCCATACCTGGTATGAAATGTGATCTTGTAGATATCCTCTTCTTTAATGCACACCTAATGATTCATGATCTCAAATCAATATTTGAAAAAAATGTTGCTCCCTTCAGTTGATCAAACAAGTCATAAATCCACAAAAAATGATACTTGTTATTAATCATCACCTTGTTCAACTGTCTGTAATCAATGCACAACTTGAGAGTACTGTCCTTATTATTTACAAACAATACAGGTGCACCCCAAGGCAACACACTTGACCTTATGTATCCTTTATCGAACATCTCCTTAATCTACAACTTCAATTCCAAAAACTTCGGAGTGATCATCCTATAAGGTTCATTTGATGTCGGTGCTGCTCTTGGTATGAACTCAATAGTGAAATCCACTTCTCTATGAGGCAATAACTCTGAAATCTCTACGGAAAACACATCCCGAAACAACTGCAAGTTATGATACCTCTTCAGGACTTCATCATCCTCAACATACTTCCCTTTGTCACTGGAAATATGCACCGCAAATAATAGACACCCCTTCCTGCAACTGCACTTAGCTTGCATAGTTGTAACCATTCTCATTGATGTAGGCTTCTTCTTTCCCTGCAAGATTCTCCTTTCTCTACCATCATCCAGGAACTTAATGGCCTTCTCATAACAATATACCTTGGTCCTATGAGTAAATATCCAATCCATACCTAAAAGCATGATATATGAACCCAAAGGAAGCACATTTAGATGTGTCAACGTAGGCATACCATTCATCTCAAATGCACAAGCTATCACCCAATGATGAACTCTTTTCTTATTCTCTGTAGCTAACTAAACCAACCAAGATTTCACATGCACTTATTTATTCAAAGAACACTTATCCGCTATGTTAGACCTAACATAACTATAATTAGATCCACGATCAATCAAAATGGAAACAACTCAATCACGAAGCTTACCTTCGATATCAATAACGGATGCCTAATGATCTACATGAATATTATCAAGTGTTGCATAAATAAGAGGAATTCTCTAACCAATATCCCCAACTGTCTATACATCCTGATCACTATAGATCTAAGGCCTACCACTATGTACAATGGAAAATCCTTCCGGTGATAATCTTTCCCACAAATCCAACATTACAATAGTTCTCTGCCACTAACTTTATTCTGACACTCTTTAGGCTGAGGTCCATGTCCCTTCTCAATTGCATTAAAATTCTTATAAGGAGTCACATTCTCTTTCTCACATGCATCCTGAGGTCTTCCTCAATTTTGAGGCCATTTTTCACTTGGCCTTCTCATTCCCTTCCCAATCATGCTTAGGCTTAGCCTTGCACTTCGACTTCTGATAACATTGCTTCAATTTCCTGATGGCTTCCTCTAATGATAGAGGCTCATCGAAATCAATCTGGTCTATGAATGATATTAGCGACCTGTTTATGAAACTTTGAATCTTTTCTTTCTCATCCTCGAGGTAAGGTACATACCCCAATAACTCCAGAAATATGGTTGTATGTTCTTCACATGTCATGGAACCCATCCTAAACTCTAGAATTCCTTGGCCTTTCCATCATAATACCTTTCATATAGGTACTTCTTTCTGAAGAGTCTTTCAAACTCACTCCAAGTCATCTTCTCTTCTCTAATGCCCCTGACATTCTTCACATCTTCCCACCAGATATATGATCTTCCTTTGAGACTGAAGGTGTCTATCTTGTCTTTCATGTTCTCTAAATAGTCATGCAATTTGAAGAACTTCTTCATGCCAAGTAGCCATGCTTGTACATCTTCTAACTTCTTCAAGTCCCCATCAAATGTAAGAGGCTTGGCTTTCTTGAACTCTTCTAGTAAATATCCCCTATCACTCCTCCTATAAGGATTATTGAAGTGATGGTGATGATGTCTCTCTGAACCAAAACTAGAATAAGACCAATACACACTACCTCTCTTGTCAAGTGTATCCAACCATCTACCATCTTTGACTGTATCCTCTTTGTCAAACCTGTATCCTGATTGGTACCTACTACCATATGCTCCATTAGTCCTTTCCTCCTGTCCATGACTAATCCTTAGTTGTCCATGTCTTTGCAAATCTAATAGGCTCTAAAGAATTATTGCATTAACTTTTGCTTGCTTTTCCTGAGCTCTAGAAAGCCTTTCCTGTGTCTTAATCAACATATTATTATCTTCCTTGAAACTTTTGATTTCTACCTTCAAACTTCTCAATGTATCTGCTATATCAGGAGAATACTCATCTCCTTGTTTCTCAACTGATTTGCAAGGAGAGTCGTGTGAACTATAATCCACCATTCTTCACATCATCTATGATCTTCTTCTTCCTACAAACATGCCATGTTAGCCAAACCAAATAGATACCATAAACAAAATCAGACCTCAATGAATTTTAGGGGAGGCTATCTCATCTGCACAAGTTAGTCCATGTTAGATTTGTACACACACACACACACACACACACACACACACACAATGACATCATATCAACACCATGCATGATAACACATACTACAATAATTATCACATGCATGATAACCACAACCCTCACTATGCATGTATAACACCATACATTTATCCCATCAAGTGCAAGTGTTTGAACCTGGAAGCTTTGATACCACCCAGTAATGCATCCTTCCACATTTACCTGCTTTTACAAGATATCCAGGGTAAACATGAGCTAAGTACTACTATGACAATACCTAACCTCCAAGTTCCAGTTATTGAAGTGGGCCTTGTAAACATAAATCTTACTCACATTCCTCAGGGAATACATACCACTTAGGAGCTAGACAATCACCCCAGGTGACGAATCCCTGAGCTATAACTCTTTTTCTTTGACTTAATTGCACAACCACACCCTTGACACTTCATGGATACGGTTATAAGGCTATAACCACACTCATAATCCTGCTTCCATGCGATTATGACCCAAAATCTGCAATTTAGGCTAGCCTACAGACCACTACCTAGAACTGCCTATAACTTTCTAGAATCATAATTAATATGATAACAATTCTAACCATTCAAAACCCAAGCAAGGACTTGACCTAGACATGCCTAATCCATGATGGACATTTTGTCAAACATATGGTAAACATAGAAGCTACATGTCATGAATGCATATTTGCTCATATGAGTGTGCACTTCATCTTAGAATCACCAAGAATGTCTAATGACCTCTCAAGATTGCTGCAATAACACTTGCTAGCCCATGCATTCATCAACCATTCCATAACTTATCAAATCATGAACAAGATCCATAGTAAGAGAACATCATATAACTAATCATATAACTAACAAATAACTAGAATAGAGACCATGACAAATCAACCATCAAATCCACATAACAACTAGTACATGTGTTCATTAACCGCAATAAGAAAATAACTCTTGTTAACATATACAAATGCCAACCAAGACAGAGACTTCCATGTATCACTCGAACATAGATTCGGCTGAACCCAATCTTATTTTAGCCAATCACACCCAAACAATATTCCAAGCATGAATGTGGGATCTCATGGGATAAACCAATACATAACCAAATTGGGACTCCAGAGGTTAAACCACCTCCACCCTCAATCTACTATGATCTCACCTAAATTGGTCCCAAGATCACAAAACCAAAATAAGCTTGGATGCCTCAGAATTTCTTCACCATACCTTGAGGAATTTTCTTTTTTCCACCCACTTGTCGAGAGCTCCCCGAAGAAAACCATCTCCACCCCCAACCCTTGGGATTTTCTTAAGACCACCTCACCCAGTTCCAAAACCTTCCGGAAATACAAATATCACTAAAAATTAATTCCATCACACCATGGCTATCTAGGAAATGGTAAGGAAAGGATGAAACCACTATCAAACCAGGAAAAACCCGTGCCAATGACAACAAATTAACCAAATAAACAAATGCACGTACCATTCATTCACATCCCAACAAGGAAATCACACATGCAATCTGTTACCTGCAAAATCCTTCTGCTAAAGATGTTGATCCAACCTTCCTTTGCTTTCTTTTGCTTTTCATTTTCCTTCCTTTGATTGCTTCCTTGTCTTTCTCCAAAATCCAAGTGAATGCTAAAGTGCTCCAAGAATGATATAAGAGTGCTAGAGTGTATGAGAGTGTAAGGAGAGAACCAAGACTGAACTGACTATTAAGATGTGTTTCTTCCCAGGACTGTTAAGTCCCCTACTATTCCAAGAGATGCAATTCATTAACATGGAGATGGGTATAGAGCCAGAGCCTTTACCTTTCCTTCATTGATTAACTTGGCACCCAGTTCTTGAAGGAGCTGACTGGTGGTCTTTCAACCTCACTTTCTACTTGAGCCTTTGAGGTTGAGTCCTTCTACTTGTATATTGGCTAATATGCCCTTTGAAACTGTGCTTTCTTGTACTTGATGGTGAGCTTTGAGTTTTAATTCTTCCTGGAGGAAATAAGCTCCTTTGTTTTTTTGTAACTATTGTTATGATATGGAATTTATTCCTTTGTTTTTCCATTCCTCTACAATTATTGCAAGGTCTACCCCCTACAGAGCTTCCTCTATAGCGTTTTCCTCTAGTGTTTCCTCTATTTGTATTTTCTCCATTTCTGTATCCTCTTGCGCATGTTCCTTTCCTCTGTTGGTATTACCTATATCCCTTTCATCGTGTTCGTTGTCTACTGGGTTCATTTCTTCCTCTCCTTCTTCATCTGCTATTAGTTTGTTAGGATCTATTTGCTCTTGGGTGTTGTTCAGTACATTTAATTGATTCTGGCCTGCTTCTTTAAATAGGTTCTTCTTGGGGATAGCTTTTTTCCTATTGTTCTTATTGCTAGAGATGACTTTAGTGAATCCTTCATTATCTTTTCATTTACTTTTTTTATCTTTCTTTTGAGGGGTTTTATTCATTGGACAGTCTCGGAAGAGATGCCCATGTTCATGACACTTTATGTATTGGAAGGGAATATATTCATAGTCTATACTTTGCAACCATACTTCGTCCTTGAAGATTAATTTAATTGCTTCTAGCAAGGCAACGTAGATTTTGATGTACTCCCCCAGCTGGTCTCCTATTCCTTTTAAGATTGAAGGAGCCCAATAATCATTTGGTAAGGAGTAGAGGCGTACCTAGACTAGAACCCTAGTAAAATCCTCTTTTTCCCGTGTGAAGTTCTCCCTCCAGAATCTCATGTATAAATCGGCTGAAATGTAAAAATAGGATCCTCCCTCAAAAATTATGTCTCTATCTTCTAGGATGTCAAATATGACTATGAGAAATCCTTTAGAGCCCAACTAAAGTCTGGTCTCCCCTTTGGGTGTCCATTTTCTTTGAATCCACTAGTTTAGGGCTCTTTCAGTTGGTCATATGCCCATGAACTTGCATATAACTACATGTTCCTGCATGTATTCTCTGTATTCAGCTACCCTGGGGTCATGGATTTCTAGTTCTAGCATTTTCTTGGCTTTGGGGTTGCAGTTATTCTTAGTCTTTTTCCCCTAATCCTACGTCTGCTCTTGGGATTTTGAAGGATTGACATTAGCAGGGAAGGGCAAGTTTGTGGCCTTGCCCTTGTCTACCTAATTATCCTTGGTTATCCTTTTCACTATGTCTTCATTTCTTTTTGGCAACTTATTTTGCTATCGAAGAGCAGTTTCTTCTTTGTCAGAGCTTCCTCCTAGCGGCATACAGAAGGTGGAGTTGGAGGAAAACTTTGTGAAGAATGAAGCCTAGTATGGCGGTCGACCAGAGACCATATCCTTGAAGGAGTTGGTGCCAGGATGCTATTGCGGATCTACCATGGTTGGCAGGACACCGAAGGTTTGAACCAGAGGCACGAGGGGAGGTCGCGAAGTGCGCAAAAACCCTAGTTCCTATCCATCTCTACGTCGTTTTTCCTAAAGTTGAAAATTAATTACCAAAACAATGTTGCTAACTCCTAAGTTGCAGAGATTGAGCATGCCAAAATATTGTAATCCAATACTTAACAATTTCCCAGAAATCATAAAAAAAATATTTTTAAGTTGTTATTGTGGATCTTTCCAATCACTCTTTCCACAAGATAGGTGATAGGCAAGCCTACAATTACAATTTGTTATGATATAAAATCTACTGAAACAAGGAAAGAATTGCAATGTTTTGAACAACAACAAGAAATAAATACAAGAGAGGGACTAAAGCCTATGGGTTGGGCCTAAACCCAAGGGTTTTGGCCCTCCAAAACTAACTCAGATGCAGACCAACGGTAAAATTCTCATTAACAAAAAATGATAGTCACATACATTATATGAAATATAAGAATAACAATGCCAAGCACTAGGCTCTTATTAGTTACTCCTAGTTGCAACCAAAATTCGAATCCTAATGAGCCTTTCAGCTGGTTTATTTTTACAAAAGTAATTGAGGGGAAACTCCCTTGAAACGAGGAATGCTCCCCTCTGAAATCTTGATATTTGTGGATATGGTTCCCTTTGACCTTGTCATGCACTTGGAGTTCTTCGAATGTTAGTGAATTCAAGTCGTTAGTGAGAATTATGTGATCTCAAGCCGAGTTATGGAGTTAATGAGGTGGACAAATCCCTTATATTCTCTCTAGGTGTCTCCTTCAAGCCCCTGCAAGGTAAATGTCTCCAAAAAATGCTTCTTTTTCCTACATATTAACGACATTATGCCATACAATATGACAAATACCCTTTAGTCTTCCTACTAATCATATTATGGCTAAAAATGTGAATTAATGTGAGAAAATGGGAGTTTTAAGGGCTAGAGGATAGCACAATGTATCTTAAAATGTACCTATTGATGGGCCCCATCATCACCCCCTGTTGAAAGTGTTTCTCATCCTTTGAGCGACTTAGTCACAGATGTGAAGTTCATTCATGGCCCTAGTGGCCTCTCTGACATCCTAAGGCATGTCAAATGGTGTACCTTTTGTGGGTAAATACTTGCATTTGCCTCTATGTCTGTCCATTATTTTTGTTCTTTTGCTTGATTCCTTCTCTATTGTAGGCCCAACAATAAGGGAGGGCTGAGTTTGAGTCATATCCATTTGATCTTCAACTTTTTCATGATTCTTTTGTATAATGGGGTTCTCTCTAAGGAATTCCTTAGTATTTCTGGAGAGTGATACTCTCTGATTTGTAAACTTTGAGGCAGGGCATGCCACCTTCTCTAACAATTCTGCAAAATCTCTACTCCAAACATCGTAAATGTGTCCTCAAAACGTAGGATGGATTGCTCTTGGGATTCCATGTATCTAGGTGCTAAATCAGAATCAGAGAGATGAGATTATGGTTACTGATGACATCCTTGGGGCTTACTAATTCTACTCTAATGTATAAGGGCTCCCTTTCTTCTTTTTCCATCACCTTCTTTACTTCTTCAACTTTTGTTTCCCCGTGGGTCAACCAAGAGGCTAATGCCATAAGTGGCATGTCTTCCAATCTTGATTTGGGGTCCTGAAAATTCATATATGTTAGGATCAGATTATGCATGTAAAACTCATCTAGTTTTGCCCTATCCTCAATAATTTCCTTTTTGCAAAACTCAATGAATTGTCTATAGTCCTGGAAAGGTAAAGACCCATATTGTGCTAGTGTATTTATCTGGAATCATAGCCACTACTCCTTGAGGAAAATGACATAGGATTTGGATGGTTTTCTGCATTGTATGGCTTCCATAGATAAACTTTCCATAGTAGCAAGTTGTGTCTCTTTATTTTGTAGCTACTCTCTTAGCCTTGTGTTTTCTGCTTGTAACTTCTCTCTCATGATTGACTCCCTTAGTTTCAATCATTCAATTCCTTGCACATTTCATTGACTTTCTCTTCCATGAGGCCCACATCTTCTGTCTTTTTGTATTTTCAATTTGCATCCATCTATGTGTTCTTCCCCTTTCCTTCTCTGACTCAAAGAAGAGTGATATAGAAAAAATATCACATATAATCCTACCTCCCTCAACAAATTTGTAGTAGTATTCTAGACTAGGTTTTGGATCAGACTCCTAGAGCTCTTCAAGGTATTTTTCATTTTCTTTTGGGGTGACTTTCCTTCCTGTAGCACATCCTATTGCTCTTGTAGCAGCCCTTGTTTCTCCTGTAGCATCCCTTGTTTCTCCTATAGCTCCTTTTTCTTCTTGTAGCAGGGAAACTCGTGCCTTGATCTTATTAAAGGCGAATGATCTAGTGGTGTGCCTTCCCATGGGTAGCATAGGTTGCTTAGTTTTGGTCGTAGGAGAGGTAACTTCAATATTTCCCTCACTAGGTCCCACTTCTCCCTTTTTTCTTGTTGACTCATTATTGGTGATAGGGAATTTTGAAGGAGGTTGAGGCTTCCCTTTCCTTATCCTGGTTCTCTTCCTTGTTTTAAATTATAGGGTTACTTGCCTTGGTTTCCTTCTTTTGGTCTTGACAGGTGTGCCCAATGTGGAAGCCACTTATTGCTTCGTGTTTCCTAGTGAAAGGCTTATTTGCTTACCTTCCCTACTTATCTCTTGAGGTTTAGGGGTCACCTCAGGGTTCTCCTCCTCTGCTTCTTGTTTCTCCCCTTATTTTCTTTCCTTTGTTTTTGCTTCATCTTCCTCTTTTTTGCCTCATCCTTCTCTTCTCTACCCCCAATACTAGAGGTTGGTGTTCCCTTGTGCTCTTTGGAGGAAATGGCTTCTTATTCAATGAAAATTTCCATGTCCATGTCCAAAAAATAAGTCCATAGCACAGGGTTCCTTAGGTGGCTTAATAAGGAATCCAAAATAGTCAGCTTAGTGAGGCCACGGTGAGAAATGTGTTGGTGTTTCCCTTCCATAACTGTATGGCCCATTTCAATGATAGACTGTAGGAGGAAATGTGGAACAATGAGTCTTTGTGGAATGGGTAATTCTACTTTAAATGTTAGTTCAAGGAGTAGCCTAAAATGATAATCATACACAATTCTCAACCTCCCCTTACTTGATATGTATTTTAGAATGTGATAGGCCACTTCATCCTAGGGGTAAGGTAGGCTTTCTTTCCTCTCTCCAATTTTATCTTCTATAGGCTTTTCTCTATGGATGAATAAGTTATTCTTGGTTGTGACCCCTACTGCCTTATCCTTCTTGCTCCATTGAACTCCCAAGGGTAGGGTAGTCACTCTGCTTATGAGTTTAGAATTTAAAGAGATGACAAGTCCTCTAACAATAGTAGTGGCACTATTTTCTCCTTGATAATTTAGTGCCATGGAAAATTCCTGAGTTATGTCATCATCATACCCCTTCAATTGCTCAAAGAAGCCCATCCAATCATGTCTTAGAAAAATGTCTACCACAGGAGGATTTTGATGAATTATTTTTGCGTATGTGGGTTCTCTTTTGTTGAAACCTCCCCCCATTTCTCCTACTACTCCTTCTGGGGGTTACTTGAGTGTATTTTTAATTTTGGCCTCAAAGTAGTCTCAGGTGTAGAGACAATGTCAAATTTTCCTTTTTATCAGAGGGGGAGAAGGATACTAATAATTTTTTTATCAAAACAAACTTTCCTTTGTTCCTATATTGCTTCATATATAACAATTTTCAAAGGGAACTACTGCACAATTTTTTTTCTACAAGGTAGAATTCTCCATGCAAATGTATGGAAATTAAAGAGGGAGAAAACCACTTACTCCTTTCAAGATAACTCTATCATGTGCATGAGGGTTTGAGGACAACTTTAGGTATTTTTGGCTCCCTTTCTCCCTTCAATTCTCTCTTGTAGCTTCATTTTGGGTCTTCTATAGCAATTCAGATCCTCCTATAGCACTTGCAAACATAGTTTGAAGCAGCTTAGTGGCACCCTAGGCAGTCTCTGATAACACTAGCTCGACCTTCTCCAATTTGTTTCTAGGAATGAGCGATTATGCAAATGCAGTCGAGCCCTATACTTATTATTCCTTTTTATGGTAAAGACTTAGAGTGCTTTGGTGACATGCCTCTTTCACAAACTTCCTTTTTTAACCATTTCCCCGACTCCTTATAATCATCACCCTGCTCCTCATGATCAACACCATTTTCCTCGTAATCACCACTCCACTTAAATTGACTTTTCTACATTACATGTGTGACTGAATGAACTTTAGTTTGCTAATCGAAGGTGGCCAAGTTCACTGGCCACCTCCAGCCCATAAAAATTCCTTTCTTGACCATTAACACATTTTATCATTATATGCATAGGGAAGAGGTGAGGATTGTCATACTTAAACCTACCTGTTATATCGAATTGTTGGAGATTCATGCATGTTGGAACTAAAATTCATAATAGGATGATCTTGAAGGTGTTGAGTTCCTTTGGTTGCTTCTGCATAAATCTTCATAGCTTTGATGATTCCTTGATTGATAAAATTTTTATGTGTGCAAGCTTCTTCCTAGTGTCCAATCTGTTGCTGGTGGAATGTATGGATTAATATATGATATATGCTCTCTAAAGATGGTGTTTCCCTTCTCAACTTTAAAAATGGCTTCATGATTCTCAAGGTGGTTGGATATTTTTCTCTATGGGTGTAAAAACAAAATTGATTCTAGATTCTGTTGTAACTGTACAAGTTGTTATAGGAGTAGTTTCCTTCCTGTAGCAATCACTTAATTCCTCTTCTAGACCTCATACGGCATGTGAGATCGAAGGCAAGTCATAGGAGGTATAAGAATAGGATTAAAATCATGAAGAGTTGGTGTAGGTAATGGAAAAGTTAAAGGCATAGATTTTTCTTATTTTTTCTTTATGTAGGGAAAAGTGGAATTTGAAGATGAATTTTAGCTAGATAGAGTGGATGAGTGATAAAGGGGTGCTGGTGGACTTCTCCCAACAATTTATAAATAAAACATGACCTTTGGACCCCTTTTATCTAGTCAGATACGCCTCCTGTAGCAATTCAGGTTTCTCTTGTAGCAGAACAAGGCCTCCTCCAGCACTTCAACAAGGAGGTGGAACATGGTCCAATTGTTGGCTAACATATGGAGAGAGGTAGGGAGGTTAATGAAGAGGTTGAAAATGTAATGCATGGCTAGAAAAATGGAGGAATAAATCTGTATAATATGTTTTGTAGCCATCGTTTTTTACTTTTTTTACTATCTGGAGTCCTGCAAAAGAAAGGTATCAACAAAATTGGTGTAACTCCTTCCTTGTGTTTTTTTTTAGACATGCGGGCTACCTTTGCAGAGGTTTAAACCTGCATGCTTGCCCTAAGCACCTCATAGAAGGTTTTCATCTGGGGATATTTTCATCTTTTCTTTTTTCTTTTTTCTTTTTTCTTTTTTTCTTTTTTTTCTTTTTTCTCTCTCGAGCTGCCTGAGAGAGCTTTTTAACCCTATAATTGGCCTCATGTGCCTCATAGAGGTTTTCACCTAGGCCCTTTATTTTTTTTAGAATCTACATCGATTGAGGACTGTGAGCCTCCCAGTCACATTCAATTCTCTGTTGATTGAACTATTAAACTTGTCCTTGGACATAGGTATTTTATACAATTTCAGCCTATAACCATTGACAAGTAAGGGAAACCCTTCCTCATCAATTGTTTTGATATGAATAGACCCATTCTCATAACATTTATCTACTAATTAGGGACCCAACCATCTTGTCACTAATTTCCCTTTGAAATCCTTGAATCTAGAATCATAAAGTAGGGCCCAATCTCCCTGTTGAAAAGTCTTTTATTTAATGTGTTTGTCAAGCAAAATCTTCCTTTGTAGCTGAATTACCTCAGTGTGTAGGAGATCTTGCAGCCTAAATTCATTTAGATCATTGAGTTGGAGTAAACTCTCTTGTTGTGATGTAGTGAGGTCCAAGTCTAGCTGATATTCCATCCTTAAGGTGTTGTATTCAAATTCAACAGAAAGTAGGGCCTTCTTCCCATAAACTAGTTCGAATGGCCATTGGTGGTCTTCCAAGTTGTGTTGTAGGCCCAAGTGGCTTCTACAAGTCTATCCACCCAAACTTTTCTGCTCCTCCTAACAACCTTGGTTAGAATGTGTTGGAAATATTTTCATTGATGGCAAATGTGCAGCAAACAAAGGAGTAGCACAAGGCGTAGCAAGGGATGCAGGAGCAACAACACAAAGAACAACAACACAAGGAGAAGCAAGCAATAAGAGGAGGCAAAGGAGCAGAAGAAGGAGTAAGAGTTATGATACATTAAATGTTTTGATAATCTTTCATAGGTTACTATATTACATAATCTATTGTGATGTAAAATTAACATTAAGCGTAATTGTTGTGATGCAAAGACAAGACTCCAAGGCAAAGGCAAAGATCTGTGTGATGCATTAATGAGAAATATATTGGTATTTGATGTTGGCATTAGGTTGATTCATTTAATGATTACATGTGGCTGAAATGAATATTGGATGAATTATTTTTTCTTTTCTAATATTCAAGATATGAAGAGTTTGGAAACGAACGAGAGGAAGGAAAAGAGTCATGTATATTCACTTCATATTCCTATGTGGGATACGAACAACCGAAAAACTATCTCTATAAAATATGTGATTTTTGGAAGGCATATGAAATTTTAGAGAATGGATGAATGTGGGGGAGTTGATTGAACTATTATGCATTAGTTACCTGGCACTTATGAAGCCAATGTGAATCAGATTTGAAGGGAAGAAGATGCATAAATGAAGATGGAATTATGTAAAATTTATGACCAGGTAAACCCGTACATTGTTATTTCGTGTTTGCATAAGGGGATGGTAGTCTCCTTTCAAGTTGAAGCTTGACAAATATCCAGTTGGAGCTGGTTGAGGTAGGATCCTCCTATGGGTTTTAGCCTACATAAAACATATGGGAATTGGAGCTTCTTTGCATGTTGCAGGTTGTAGAAAATGGAGGTAGGAACCTCCTATAGGTTGGGGCCTACAGAAAATTAGATGTAATAAGGGGTAGGAGCTTTCCTTTTCATCACAACAATAATAAAACCGTAGTTTTCTCTCTTTATGGGTTTCCACATATATCTGATGTCAATATGTGTTCATGTATCTGGTTTGGTTTTCTTATTACTTGATGATCACATATTCATCTGTTGGTTATTATTTGTTAAGCTTCTCATGTTATGTATCAGTTAATGATGTTAATGAAAAGAAAATTAATGTCCATGTATATACTAAATTGATTCACCCCCCCTTAATTTAGTCAAGTTTTCAACAATTGGTATCAAAGAAGGTTCCTTTTGTATAAGCCTAACATCTTGAAGGTAGATCTGGTTGAGTCATGGACTATCAAAATGTACCTGTGTTGAGTGTAGCAAAATTTCATGAGTGGAGAGATAAGGTTAAAACCGAATTGATATCTTACGGACCTGGTGTATGGAAACTAGTATGTGATGGATAATGCAAAGATTCTCCCTCTTTGCAAGAACAACAGTGGAATGCTAAGGCAAAATGTGTCTTGTATAACAATCTTCATAATAAGGATCTTGATACAATAATAGATCTAACTTCTGCAAAATAAATATGGGATAGATTACAGCTCATCCATGAAGAGGCTAGCAACAACAATGTAGAGAAAGGAAAGAGAAAGAGGAAGGAGGAAAAACCCCATCAAAAGGTGATTCAAGTTATCTTTTGTTTATAGATGCATGAAAAGAATTACATAAACAGTTTGTAGCTTAACCAAAGAGAAACTTAAATGTGCACATGCGAGAAGAAGAAGAAGAAGAAGAAACACATAAGCATGACAAGAAGACAAGAAGCTTGATAACGGAGTTCGTCCCTCTTGGACTACGTCTCCGGGCCCTGCTCGATCAATTGGGAGACCTTCATTCATTAAAAAAAATGGCATCAAAGAAGTACATTCATCAATTTACAAAATGGAGCATTATACCTCCATGCTAAAAGTTGCCCGAAAATTGGAGAGCTCTGTTGTAGAAACTGACATTGCCAATGGATTCTCGTCGCTGAGAGGTGAAAAATCCATATAAAACTTGTCCAATTTTGAGAATGGACCAAAATCATCCTCCTACAAAAACTCTGCTCAGGCAAGGTTCCACCAGTTTTTTTAAGTGCTCGAGATTCCACCACCTTGTCTCGAAATTCGTGCCGCTGATCTCCTCCCTTGGCAAATGATAAAAAATCAGTTTATATAAAGTGTTAGAGTGGATTAATTCTTAATATTGTTATGGGTTATTTTTATCAAACCCATATTTTACAAATCATTTACCAACCCAACTAAACTTTACCCAACATATAACATATATTATTTTTTTATTGTTGTTGGGTGCGGGCCCGTAACTCATAGGACCACACCCATCCCTTCCCAATGATCCGCATTAAATTGGGTGGTAGTTCTTTTTTTTATTATGGGAATGCATGGTGGCTTTGGGTGGTGGGACCACATACGTGGCCGCCTTACCCAAGCCCCGCCGCGGTCAACATTCCATACCATATCCCAACTTTACCATATGCATTGGTTTGTTATGTCCATGTGAATGGGGGTGAATTAATATATACATTATGGTTTTGGTTTAATCATATGTAACCATATTTCGCTCCATTTGTTTCATATGGTATATTACCTTTTTGATATATGCCAAGTTGTTTTCATATGGTATAATATCACTCTTTTGCCACGTTGGGTTCTTTTTTGTTATATGGTGTTTAATTTAACCTTGCCATGTTTGGGTGTAACCATATAACAATGGTTTATATATATTTTGGGTTAGTTATTTTAATAATTATAAGACAAATTTTGTCATATAGTTATTTAATAACTCAAAATGATTTTTTTCTTCTGCAGGTCTAGAAAGCCACTAGAGGGATGCCAAGTGTCAAGCTGCCATGTGGGTCCCACGTGTTGACTGGGATGCCATGTGGCGCACTGTGGGCCCCATTTTTCCTCTGTCATACCAATCTTTGAAGGGCTCTATCTTTTGTATATGAGCTCAGATTGACGAACCATTCACGCCATCACGATTAGGAAGACAATCCCTTTCAACTGATGCCATCAACTACTCCTTTCTGCCATTTTGAATTTCGAGCCTTTATCCATCCCCTTAGTGTCTCGAGATCCTCTTGGATCAAAAGGAAAGTGAAACCCCAACCCGTGTGAATGTATCAGACTCTCATGAAGAAAAGTCAAATGAAAAGCAAGCTAGGCTTTACTTAATTGGCTAGTTTAGAAAGATTGAAGAATGAAAACAAAGATCTTAAGAAACTGGTGCAGATATGTGATGAGAAAGAACATGAGTACAAGGATGAAATTGTTAGCCTGAAGTCTCAAATTGATCAAGCAAGGAGACCAGAGGAGGCGATGAGGAGTAAATTCAAGAAGAGACACCTATCGTGTAAAAGATTAGAAGTTGACGTTGATTCAACAAGAAGTAAGTTAGAAGAAAATAATAGGTTGTGTAAGTAGCCAAAAGAGGACCTTGCCTCCATGAAGAACTCGGAAAAGAAAACCATTAAATATCATAATGAAGCAGTCCTAAAAGGACCTACAAAAGAAGATTCCAACAACAACATGTTTTGTAAAGAAAACAAAAATAAGCAGCAATATCAAAAGCCAATAAATGAGATGGACAAGTTTAGAAGATCTCAATGGAGATTCTTTACTCATGGGAAAAGCATCACATGTTTTTCTTGCCACAAACATGGACACATAGTTGTAGAATGTACGAACAAGAATATCAATATTTTTCAACAAAACATGTCACAAACAAGATGGTACTACCTAGCAAGCAAACAAAGGAGAACACCAGCAACCAGGTACATAAACTCATTCTATGGATATTGTTATATGTGTCATGAATTTGGACATAAAGCAGTTGAATGCAAAAAGGATGCAAAGAGAAATATAAATGCCTCAAGGAAACACACATCATTTGTTCCTTTTCTCGGCCATATAAGGTTCTATTTGTGTAGCAATCCTAGACACAAAGCCAAAGCCAAAAATTGCAAGCTGCCATATATTCTAAGGAATCCTAAACAGATGATGGAGGAAAATCAAACCATACCTAACTCTTAATCGAAAAGAAATGTAAACAACCCGGCAAGGTATGGAAGAGGAAGAAAAGTGAACAGTCTTGTCAAACCCCATGTTAGAGCAGTGGTATCTCATGGGAAGACAATGTTCCTTAAAGACATGATTGGCCAATAAATGTGGTTCACTAGCTCTATGGGTTATGTGCTGTCATGAGATTGTTATGTAAAGAAGTAGGAAAATAAAAAAGGAAAGAAAATCATATAAACATCAATTATTTTGAGGGTATAAAAGTGGAAGGAGTTGCTCTAAATAGCATGGAAATCATCTAGTCAATATTAGAAGAGTGGCAACATCATAAGGACAGACTCGATACATTATGCATTTTGTGGTAGCCTTGGTTGGAATGTTGGAATTAAAAAGGAAAGCTTGTTTGCATATTATCTTCTATATTCAAAGGCCACAAGGGAGCAACACCAATAATGTCTTAGAAGAAGATAAATAACATGTTGATGTTTTCAAAATAATGAAGGAAGATCATTTATGTTATGGTTAGAATAACAACAATTGCCACTCCTACCTTGCTGGGTAAAAATGCAAAAGAGATGATTATTAAAAATACATTCGCAAAGAAAATGTCTCTTCTTTTATGCAATGGAGCTTTCTTCTCTTTTAGTACTATATTGAAATTTCTACGTAAATCTAGACTTGGCACTTGCACAAAATAGAAATTGACTAAGATAACCATGAATGAATAAATACAAATAAGGTAAACAAATTCCAAGCTAAATGGAGTAGATATGAACGTAGCAATGTTGTAGTTGGAACTACAACCATTTCGAAAGCATGGTTTGTCCAACCTTGAAAAGGAAATCTACATAATAATGAGGTTCAACAGTACTCTCAACACCCAAAAATAGAAGATATAGTCAAAGTGTCTACACTCAATGGTAATTTTGTTGTGAATATATATATATAGATAGATATAGATATAAATATAAACAGTTCAAATATTAAAAATATCAGTAGAGGATGGCACAACATATCAGCTACATCATAAAACAAAATATTATGATGTAGCCAGTATCAGATCCAAGGTCTACAGATTGTCATTGTTAAGTGGCCTTCCCCACCTGCAATCTTCTATATCTTAATATCTGCAATCTAATGCCCAAATTATGACATTTCCATTGGCGCTTTATTTTTGCACAAATTAAACACATATATCTGCAATCCTCTAATTCCCAATCCGGAGATTGCTTATACTAGAAGACATGGAAATTGGCTTCTGGAGAACCAATGCATGCAGAGGTTGCCTATTGGAGGCCCAAAATGGATGGATCCATAGAATTCATTATTGCTCAAAGCACTGGACTAGCAGAAATTCAGAAAGGGACCTATGATGCTGAGAAGAAAATTTTGAAGCTTCGAAGTGAGCTTGTTGGAAACAAATCCGAGGTGAAGGAAATTGCATGAGTTTTTGAGCTAAATGGCAGTGAATTCAGGAATCTTAGATGAGCTAAATGGCAGTGAATTCAGGAATCTTAGATGATACAAGGCCCAGTGACAGAATGGAATGATAAAGCAGAGAATTGGTTTCAGAATGTTATAACGCCAGACAAACAGGTGCCATCATGTATACGTTACAATAATGCACGATGATATGCTTTGACATTAGGAAATTCTCATCTACTACATAAACAATTAATGAAAGTATGGAATGTGGCCTTCTAAATGCGTGCAAGATTTTCTTTACGACTGGTGTTCCTCATGAAAGTATGTGGATGGGTTACATATTATTCCAATCAGTAAAGTGTTTATTATGTGGCAGCGTTGGCATATATTATTATTTATTGGTAGGTTGACAAGCAGATAAGGTGTCAGGCAAAGGACGATTTTCATTTTCGATTCTCCGTTGGAATTAGGCTCTAGCAGAGAGGAAAATATTTTTTGCAATTACCTATATTTGGGTGCTCTGTGGTCTGACAGTTTTACAACAAAACACTTGTGCAACTGTACGTTTTTTTTCCAACGTTTCCTAACAAAGGTATCTTTACGCAGAACCTTGATCTCACAGAATAAAGAGGCTGCCAGAAATGGAACGATCTTAATAGATAAAACTGAAGTGAAACAAAGTACTGGAGACAACAGTTTTACTCTTCTGTCTCTCACAGTAGCAAATAAATGGAGATGGAGCGTAGAAAATTGATTTATCCTGTTGATTATGACAAGCCAACTACTTATCCAACTATCAGGCAAACAAAATTTTAACACACAATAAAAAATAACGTAGGGAACAATGGAGAGTGTTATGTTTTCATTGGGCAGTATAATATCTCGACATCATTTCTTTACCGAGCATTATTACATGGCAGTGCTCTTATTACAGTGGGAGCGTTTTTTTTTTTTTTTTAACAACTTATCCAACTATCCCAAGGTGTCAGGCAAACAAAACTTTAACCCACAATAAAGAATAAAAAAAATCGTAGGGAACAATGGGGTGTTACATTTTCATTGGGCACTATAATATCTCAGCATCATTTCTTTACCGAGCGTTATTACATGGTAGTTCTCTTATTACAGTGGGAGCTTCTTCTTTGTTCTTTTTTTTTTTCCCGCGTTGGGAACGTTATTACATGGCAGGGCAAATATGTTGGTCCAGTCGAGCAGAGCAAATATGTTGGGACCGTTATCACTGTGACAAGGTTCTTTATATGGCAGAGCGAATATGGTGGGCCAGTCGA
>APFE031326985.1:9642-92863 GCA_000404065.3 Pinus taeda
TTTTGCAAATGGGGTAGCAAGCTAAGTGGGCTTGATTGTGGGGAAAAACTCCACAGTTAAGCGCGCTTGAGCCAGAGAGTTCTAGGATGGGTGACCTCCTGGGAAGTCCTGGTTACCGGGTGCAAGCCCCGGAAGTGATGATTGATGCTATGTGATTCGTTCTCCACATTTCACTATTTCAATCCCACTTCTTCACCCCTGTGAGCATCACCCGATGCAATGAGTGCTAAGTGAACTATTCAAAAATCATGAGAAATTAGTCAGTTACGACTACCTCTCATGGAAATGGTCATACGTGAAATGACTTACTTAACGCAGTTGAATCCCATAATGATATCTAATATAATGCACTGCGTAATCCCCCATACTTAAATTCAAAAAGAGTCAAGGGATCTCTACTTGAATGGTTCATGAGGCACAATACTTGCTAAGGTTTTGCAAATGGGGTAGCAACCTAAGTGGGCTTGATTGTGGGAAAAACTACACAGTTAAGCGCACTTGAGCCAGAGGAGTTCTGGGATGGGTGATCTCCTGGGAAGTCCTGGTTACCGGGTGCAAGCCCCAGAAGTGATGATTGATGCTATGTGATTCGTTCTCCACATTTCACTAGTTTCAATCCCACTTCTTCACGCCTGTGAGCATCACCTGATGCAATGAGTGCTAAGTGAACTATTCAAAAATCATGAGAAATTAGTCAGTTACGACTACCTCTCATGGAAATGGTCATACGTGAATGACTTACTTAACGCAGTTGAATCCCAAAAATTATATCTAATATATTGCACTGCGTAATCCCCCATACTTAAATTCAAAAAGAGTCAAGGGATCTCTACTTGAATGGTTCATGAGGCACAATACTTGCTAAGGTTTTGCAAATGGGGTAGCAAGCTAAGTGGGCTTGATTGTGGGGAAAAACTCCACAGTTAAGCGCGCTTGAGCCAGAGGAGTTCTGGGATCGGTGACCTCCTGGGAAGTCCTGGTTACCGGGTGCAAGCCCCGTAAGTGATGATTGATGCTATGTGATTCGTTCTCCACATTTCACTAATTTCAATCCCACTTCTTCACCCCTGTGAGCATCACCTGATGCAATGAGTGCTAAGTGAACTATTCAAAAATCATGAGAAATTAGTCAGTTACGACTACCTCTCATGGAAATGGTCATACGTGAATGACTTACTTAACGCAGTGGAATCCCAAAAATTATATCTAAAAGATACTACTATTTCAGACTATCCTCTGCAATATATGGATGAATATTGTGTTGATTTCTTTACAGATGTTTTACAAATGCCAATTTAACATAGAATTAGCCAACGCATTAGTCAATGTGTTTAAATTTCTCAGAATATGTTGATACTCAATATAATCAAACTCTCTTTCTAAGAGATGAACCCGCAAAAAAATTCTTAACATGGAAGCACTTCTAACTGAATA
The DNA here is from genome assembly GCA_000404065.3 of Pinus taeda. Classification (NCBI taxonomy): domain Eukaryota; kingdom Viridiplantae; phylum Streptophyta; class Pinopsida; order Pinales; family Pinaceae; genus Pinus; species Pinus taeda. The sequence goes on from APFE031326985.1 coordinate 11,077, forward strand.
GACACCATTCAAATGTAATACTGTGAGTTGTGAACTAACCTAATGATCAATAAACGAATGCCAAATGAAATGGCTTCAAATAATAGCTCAATCACGACACTATACTTTGCAATATTATTCATTGTTTGACCAAGGCATATCCCATGAATAGAAAGTATTTCATCTGTGGGCAAATAAATGACCCTGGCTACAAAAGATTATTTATAAGTAGAACAACTAGTGCCATCAGCAAAGCCAATGTAAGTTTGAGGGAGTGCCAACATTTGTGAATCAAGTGTAACACAAGATAAGCAGCAGAAGTAGCGGAAAATTGTAAAAAGCTGCTAAAAATTGCCACACATAAAATATGGTACAATAATATACAAGTTCTTCACCGAACAATCTAAGCATAATATTTCTTTAGGTAAAGACCATTTCTAGGCTTTACCAAAGGAATTTCATCGTAATCAACTAGTTCATAGGCCCCTTTTTCCAATGCACATTTTACAACATAAGGGCCATTTAACATAGGCTCGAATTTACCAACTCCTAACTTATCGTGCTCTTGATCATAGACCAAGACTAAGTCACCTTCTGCATATGAACGAGGCTTGACATTTTGATCATACTGTGCTTTAACTCGTTTCTTTTGGGCCTCGCTAGCTAATGCAACATCACGGTGAGTCTCACTGAGACGTGTTAAGTACAGGAAACGTTCTTCCTCAATAGAAGTGGTTAGTAATAATTCAATTGCCAGTTTCAAAGATGTATCTCACATTCAATCAATAAAATTGCTTCCATGTCATAAACAAGATGGAAAGGAGTAAAACCAATGGAATTTTTGTTGTGGTAAGGTATCCCATGAGGCTAGATAAATCATTAGATGCCAATCTCATTTATGAGTCTCGATAATCTGTTTAATCATGGTGGTTAAATCCTTGTTAACAACTTCTACTTGCTGATTTTCTTGCGGTAATATGGAGTAGAATTGTCATGATGAAGGCCTAGCTTCGTGGTAAGATTGGTCATCATAAAGTTTTGAAAATGGCTACATGGTCCGTGACGATGGATTGTGGAACTCTGAACCGAGAAATCACATGATTGAATATGAAAATGGATGTTGTTTCACCATCATCCTTATATGTAGGCATCGCCTCGATCCATTTCGTAAAATAATCTACTGCTAGGATAATGTACCCATGCCCCCCGACCGAGTGAGGGTTACATGTAAGGAAATCGATGCCCCATTTAGCAAAAGGAATGAAAACAATGATTGGGTGAAGAGGAGCTGGGTGTGCACGCATTTTTCGATCATAGATTTGACAATTATGGCATTTACGGACTACAGTTATATAATCTTTGAACATAGAAGGCTAGAAATACCCCGTGCGCAGGATCTTTTGACCAGTGGCAAACCCTGACATATGACTGCCAAAGGCTCAATAATGGCAGTGATTTAATGCATTTTCGGCTTCCTCGTGAATTAAAAAACGTTTGAAGATGGAATTGACACCATGATGATAAATTGTATCACCAACAATATTGTATTGCTGGGATTGGTACCATATATGACGACGATCAATTTGACTCGGTTTTGGCTAAAATGTAAGGGGTCTGAAGATAAATGATGATATCTCCATACCAGGGATCTAAAGTATTGATCAGAAAGAGAGATTCGTCTGGAAGAGAATCCTCTTCCACGTTTTTGTCTCAGTGTGGGGAAAGTCACATAATAATTCAGCAAATACTAACGATTTCTTAGATTTGGATTTAATGAATTCCAAATCGAATTCCTGTAGGATGACTATCCATTTGGAATACTTTCCCCCTAGCAATCGTCTGGTAAGAATGTAAACCATGGGGTTGCAATCAGAAATCAAATTAGTGTTGTGCAACCGAATATAGTGACGAAAACGTTGGACAACTTTAACGGTTTCCAAGGCCAGTTTCTCCACATGTGCATATTTTGTTTTGATTTTGGTCAAATTTCTACTTAAGTAATATATCACATGTTCTTCTTCTGATTCTTCTTCCTGAACTTAAACCATGCCAATAGTGACATCGAATGCAACTAAGTATAAAAATTAGTCTCGATGATAATTGGGATGATGCAACAATGGTGTATGGGTCAACGCATATTTAAGTGCATCAAAGGCCTTTTGAGCCACTTCATCCCAAGTAAATGAGATGCCATTTTTCAACAGTCAAGTAAAAACTTTAGTTAAGTCGGCATTTCGATGAATCATCGTAGAAAATTTGTTTTCCCTTGCAAACTTTGGAGTTGGCGGAGATTGGAAGGAGGAAAATTTAGAATAGCCTCAACCTTCAGTGAATCAACACGAATGCCTTCCTTTAAAATGACAAATCCTAGAAATCGACCGGATTTCACACAAAAAACACATTTGTGTGGATTCAAGAGAATATTGTAATGATGACATCTAATAAATATTTCTCTCAAATTCATTAGATGGTCTTCCCGCCCCAGTGAATGAACTGGAAAGTCATGCAAGTAAGGATTCACAATATGCTTGATATCGTGAAATGAATAAGACATAGCCGTTGGAAAGTTAAACTGGAAATCTTCAAACCGAATGGAAGTTTTCAATAGGAAAAATTCCCACATGGGAAGATGGATGTGGTTTTGTGTTGATCAGTTGGGAGTATGTTGATTTGTTTGTAGCTAGAAAATCCTTCCAGAGCCCTCTCGACTTATCCCTCTTGCAGATAAGAGCGATCTCCTTAGACTCCAGAGAAATATAATAACAAACAACGAGGAACTGTTACCTTTCTCTAGGTTATGATTGACTAAAACAAATACTATGATAGTTGCCACTTACCATTTAATCAAAATGACTGATGAATTCCCCTTCAAATATTTCAACCATCCCCTCCTCCTCAATGCTTTAGAGATCCTCCCATCGCTTCTCACAACTTCTCCATGATGTCCTGAAAGAGATTGGCATAGACATAAACAATCACGAGATCAAAGCATCTAGTATATAACATAAGATATAAATGGAATAAGTAACTCAACCATGTATCATAAAGTGATCAATATGAAATCACAATCTATGTAGGTGATCAAGAAATCCACAAGTTGTATCAACAAAGATATAATTGAGAAAGAAAAATTGTATTTATATTAATAAAGTGGAGAATAGTCTTACAATTGTTGGACACTTAATCCTCTATGGGTTGGTGTGGAATGTGAATAGCCACTGGAGTCCAAGAGACCACTTGGAATATGAATCCAAGGGTCACACCAATGTACTATATATATATGCATTCTCACGCTTATCCTTCATATTATTCTCTTCGCCATATATGTGTTTAACATGGTATCAGAGCAGGCAATTGTTGGTCCTGCTCCATTTTGAGCCATTATTTTCCTACGAATACTAACATATCATTTAGTTTTCCTTGAGCGCTTTTCATCCATGCACTCTATATATTCTCTCATGCAAAAATGCTTCTTCCTATTCTGCGTATTTTGTAGAACTGAGAGATCTGCCATTGCAAAATTGACACCTTCTGCCTGGAGCATTGAAGTGCACCAAATTATGTGTGTTAGAGGTGTTGTGTTGGAGGTTGAACGTTGTGCATTGAAACCAAAACTGCATTCCATTTGGTATGTTATTGCAGTTGGTATGTTATTACTCATACGTTGATTGATATTATGTTGTGATGAAGTGTTGTGTATAAAAGTTGTGCATGCATAGTTATTACCACTTATAGCACATCGCATATCATGCACAATTATTACCACATATACCACATCACATATCATGCACAATTATCATTGCAGTATATTCATTTAATGCCATACCATTTCTCCATATTCATGCTACCTCCCCACAGCCATACCTCCCATTCATTTGTATTCATTTAACGCCATACGCTGCCTGGTATCAAACGTTGTCTCCATATTGAAAGTTGCCATGACATTACCATACCATATCGAATGACATCTCCATATTGAACGTTGTCACGACATTACCATATTGTTTCCTCCCAATACTCGTTCCTCCTATTGCAATACTATGTTTCAATATTACACTTTCATATGCGTTAACTGTCGCTCCCCCATACACTTCTAGTGTTTTGTTTGGAACACCATGGCTCCCATTCATTAATATTTTTACCTCTTGGTTTAATGTTGTTGACTCCCACTGTGTAAAAAGACATCCATATACAACGTGGTTTCCATTGTATAACATTGCATTATTTTTAACACTGTCCTCGCACTCATACCTCCCAGTCTATCATATCTGCCCTTCCATACGTTACACCTACACTAACACATTAAATCCCAACTATTATGCTCCAGTCTACAAACACATTGACATTGGTTTGGTTTGGTTCCTCTTCCCACAACTTACCGTGTTCCGCTGCCTCCATTGCACCATACCTCATGTTTGAATGTCACCTGTGAGGTTGAATGTCCTGTGCTGGTCCTGCAATACCACCGCTCATCCTAACATTGCTCGACTGTGTTAAACTCAAGGTTTTTTATCCCTGCCATCAGGTTTCGATTGAAGAGGGCCTTCTAGATGGTGTGCAACATCTTGTTTCTGATATTATGTATAACCTTGCACTCCTCCATCCTGAGGTAGATTCGACATTGTGAGAGCTCGAACCAATAACGAGGATCAAATTGCTACTGAGACTAAACGCCTCGAGCCTATGATAGAGACAAGAATCAAACCGATCATATTGTAAGAAAGATCGATGAAATAAATTCTTGGTGACAGACTAAGATCTCATGGAACAGTTCTGGTGAGATGATTGTGAGCCAATTCGAGTCTGGTCAAATTTGGGAGCTTGCCAAAACTAGCGGGAATTGAAATCGATTAGTGGAAGGATTCTCTTTGTAAAATCTCTCGTCATCATCTTTTATCTCTCTTGGAAGCCTACATCGGATATGAGGCAGAGCTGGTGAAGCGTGTCCTTAAAGATTTGATTTGATACTACTACTACACCATGACATAGACGGGGCCATTACTACATTTGGGTAGTCAATCGTGAGGGAGATAATATGGTGCCTCTATCTTCCATCCCATAAACTTCTCTTCATTTTGATCTTCATAGGGACAAGTTGTGGTTCTTAGAGTTGTTTGACAGAGCGAGAAGTGGCCCCGCTACTGCTCCACACTACGCTCTTAGCCCTCTCTCGACAGTGATACCACCGCCTGTCCACCTGCATTCGTACTCCACCTCTGTTGGCAAACAATGCATACTCCAGTTCACCTTCCATAATCTGCCTCTGCCATTGACTCCAAAATATTTCTTTGAGGTTCTTTTTAGGAATTTTACTAATAGATTCGAGGAGCAATGTTAAATAAAATTTCCATCTACTGTTCGAGCCAGTTAGTGATTGCAGACTACCTAGAAATTTGAAAATAGAGGTTGTTAATTGTAGTATTGGGATTTTTATGCATTCATTCTGTCAGCAGTTCCCTTCGGTGCAAGTTCAACTATCCTTCGAGCCTTTGCATGTGAACTGCTATAGTTCTGCAAACACAAAGGAGAATCATTTTTCAAGAAAAATATTTATTGCTTGCAAAGGATTATCAATTGAGTAGATTTCCCTCTTAGCATTGGGCACATTTAATTTTGAAGAACATTCCATTGCTAGCTATTTGACTTTACAAGTACATTTGTGGTCATTTGTTGACCTAAGTTGGTTGAATAATGGAGAAAATTCATGGCTTATTAGAGTTACTGAAAACTCTAATCAGGTCCACTGTTGACAGCACAGTTAAAATTAGCAAAGTCTCTCTTTCAAATATTCATACTTGTTTGCAAAATGCATAAGACAAAATTGATTTATTGCAACTTGAATCACAACTACAACAAGAGGAGTTACATAAGTATAGTCATGATTCTGAACTTTTTTCTGTTAAGAACAATTGTCTTTTTGAGTCATAAATTGACTCCCATCAACGTGCAGAAACTAATCAAGACAGTAAATTTGAGGTTGATTCAAGAGTAGATGTGAATGCAGATTTAGAAATTCAGTCTGCACTTCCCAAGCCCATCATCAGACCTTGGGAAGAGCTTGTCCATAACAAGCATAGAACAGGTCTTGGATATGATAAGGAGGTTTCCTTTCTATAATGTCCCACCTTACCAACCATCATTATTATACTAAGGCTGACACAAAATGTGATTTAAGTTTAAATAGTTAATGCAAGGTTATATATCTATTTTTTGTTTTTTTGTTTTTATTGGTATTATTTACACTACATACTAATTTCTACTAACTAACTAACCCATGGTAATATTAAACTTCTCATTAAGGCTACTGGGTCATGGTTCCTCAAGATCCAAAACTTACAACCATAAGTCTTAAAATCACATTTAAATGATAGAGTCTCTAGTGGGATAAATAATATCAATATTTACAAACCAGAATTTTCAATAAGCTAATTGTTCATTTTATTGCAATTAAGAGTGTTTAAGAGTGACTAATTTGATTTTGTTTTAGATAATATGCCTATGAATTCTTTGGTAAAACAAGGGAAGAAAAACAAGATAATTCAACTTCTAAAGGAGTGGTTTCCAATTATTATGAATTCATATGTGAGCTAACAATTACAACATTTCACCTAACCAATTTGCCTTCCATGGATTTTTAATTCAATGGAATAATCATGATTATTCTTTGAGATATTTCCAGAAACATCTTGGTTGCAAATCCTAAATTTACTTAGTCATTTTTATAGACAATTCGTAGATGTAATTAGCTACAACCATTGAAGCATTATGTCAAATAGTTTACAAGAATGAAATGTATAGCCATTGAGGCATTTTTTCAAACACTTACAACCATAACCCTTAAGGCGATTTCACCAAAATTAACTAACATGAATCTAATATTACATAATTTCTTTTTCTTTGTCAGTAATGCCAAGAAGTGAACCTAATACATAAGTAGAACTTTCATCCATCTAGATTACTGCATATACAAAAATTAGGCACATAATGACTATAAATATTTAAGAATTTTTACAAATAGCTCGCAACGATTAGCTACAACCATTGGGAAATTTGAACAATGGTTAGAAGTCACAAAACAAGCTGCTAGCTATTAAACTATCAAACAAGCAGTCACAAGTTTATTAAACTATCAATGTATTAACCATTGATACTTTAAAATAATAATTCCAAGTTTATATAACAGACTGGCTTCATAAAAAGATATTACCAAGTAAATCACAACTACAAAAAAAAAGCAGCAAGACAAACCACCGGGCAGCAACAACAAATCTTTAAACTATAGAAGTTTGCCGAACCGGGTTCTGAAACTCTGTTTTTTGAAATCAAAGTTGGGGCGACATGGCAAAAAGGTACAGATACCCCCTGAAGTTGAAATAAATCGAAACATAAACGCCTAGAAATATGATTATTTAAAACCACAACCCAAAACAAATTCATACTATCTCATTTATTCCTTTTGTCAAACATATAATGTGCAAACTTATCTACAGCTATAAAAAGAGAAGGAAAGACCAAATTTATGTTATTAACATGTTTTCATAAAAATCATGGCAGTGTGAATGCTTCAGCCATTAAGACATGATGTAAATCAACTTGCAATGAAACTGTAAAGAAAAAAAAAACTTACATAAAAAAAACTACAGTTATTGCAAAATTCCTTCAACGTTTAGTGTGCAACATTTATTATACATCTAAGTTTCATTCAACAATTAAATAAGCAAAACCATGTAATAAAATACAAAAAGAAACACAATATAATGTTGTCAACATACCTGGCAGTGAATTTATACAACTCAAAAAAATGGGAGTATGCTCCAACTCGAATGAGAGTATGCTCCAGCTCCAATATCCTTACCAACTCATTGTGAACCACCCGGTTTTCCTCCCAACCATATCCAGGAAGAACTTCTCCCCCTAGAACCCCCGAGCTGCAAAAGCTCACAAACAGTACCAAAAGACACAGTAGAGAGATTTGCAAGGCAAACTAAGGAAGCAAATTTTCACTTCCTCTCAATACCACTCATGGCCAACCTCAATAGTTAGAGATCTTAGGATTTTAACAATAATTTTAGATTTATTATGGAAGCAAATGGATACTCTCAAAATCTCTCCCTCTCACTATTTTCCTCAAGTCTCTTCCACTCTTGGCCTCCTCATCCCCCAAGTGAGAATACATGAGACTCATATATAGGAGGAGCAACCAATTCTTGTCATAAAGGAGGAGTAATGTGAATGCATTCGATTCCATTTAGAGGAGTGTAACTTATGCCATTAAGGAGAGGTATGCATTAAAGAGAGCGTACGAGGAATATTTTATAACATATCTTTAATGAGTGAAAAGGAATATGCCATTCTTCGATGAGTGCATAAAATAGAGTATAATGAATTATTTAAAAGAGAGGGAGTTACATAGAGCCATGAGATTCATGAAGGAGATGTGTGAATTAATTGAGGAGATAAAATTGACTTGTAATTCCTTTTTAATAATAAGATAATAATAATATTAATAATATTGAGGATTCAATCAAGATTGAGCTATTAAGATTGATTAATGATAAGTTAATTCGTTTTTCTTCAACTCCACTTGATTACCAATTTATGTAAAGTGATTTACTATTTTTGGAAAGTCGTGCTTGAGATGTTGGACATGACTTTCTATTTTTAGAAAGTCATTCCAGAATTGTGAGAATGAAAGTTTATTTAAGGAAATTCATCCATGAGTGGTATTTTCATTTTGGAGAAGAGGGATTCCGCACCCCTATTCCATGCATCTCCCTACCATAGTAGATTGAGGACTCCACACCTTGATCTACTCCAAAGATCTAAGATTCCACAACTTGATATTTTTAAACATTCAGGACCCTGTGCCCTAAATATACAAGACTTCACGTCTTTATCTTTCTTGGATTTAGGACTCCACGCCCTAATTTCCATGCCCTCTCATCTACTGTGCTTTGAAACTTTGTGTTTCTCCTTATGGTACTAATTGTGAGCTTTTACCCATCTGATGGTTCCCTGGTAAGGCTTTGTTCAAATACCTGCACACATTACAATCTCATAGATCAAGGGAATCAAATGAATTTCATAATGAAATTATCTTAATCACATTTTACCAAGAATGAATAGCAAGGATGTTTCATAACTGAACATCCTTGCTGGAAAATGACCAGGTACTCTACCACATTCTGCTTAGTACAATATTAGACATATATGATCACACAAATCATGTATCATCCATAAATCATAATTAACTATCTATTCCGCATAACCATGAGAATCCATGGGTATATGTGTCTCAATCTTGGATCACCATCCATGTCATACACGTGCTTCATAAATCAGATACAAATAGAAAAACATATGTATAACATTTTACTTAATCAAAACCATCTAATACAGATAATCAATGATGCCACATATAAGAGGAAATATAACACTATAAAACATTGTTCCCAAATCCAGTGATCAATCTGTCACACATAAACATAAAAGGAAATATAACTATGTATGTAAAACATTATTCCTCAATCAAGTGATCAACCTATCATATATATATATATATATAACCCTTGATAGGAGTGACAAAACTATACTAGAAAAATAGGACACTACACTTTCATATTCCAGATTACTCAAAGCCCATTTAGTTTCAGAGTGCTCGATTTCTTCATGACAGTTCACCTTTAGCTGTTCGAGATTCTGCTCCTCTTCCGCAGCAACAACAACAGATTGTGAAATGCCAACATTGTGAAAGAGTTGGCCACATGAAAGATCATTATTTTGATCTTCATCCATGTGAGAACTATCATAAAACCACTCATTCTCAAACAAATTCTTCAAAAACAAGCCTCCTGCAAGAACAAAGATTCATCTCGGATGGATCACTTCTTGGCAATGGGCTTCAACAACCAAGAATATTTTTCATTCATATGTTAGAACGTGTTCTAGAGTATTGAACAATCTTGTAGTTGAGTTTTCTCCATCTTCCCACCTTGTATCTGACAGGGGGAAGTGATGGTCATCTACAAGCTTCAAAGCAACATCAAGCGAGCCTGAGCCACAACCTACCATACCAGATTCATAGTTGTAGCCAGAGACAAAGATGCCCTTAAGCATGCCTTCAGTTGGTGATGCCTCTTCAAAGAACTGGGGACACTTCCTCTAGCAGAAGACTTCATCTTCTTGCCAGTTGTGGAAGAGTTCCAAGAATTTCATTAAGCATTCCAGAGTTGATGGTCATCCTTAAACCATCACAGGTTGAGACCTCCATTTTCAGGTTGAGGTTCTCCCTTTTTATTCGTGGTGAGGCCTCCCTTTCAAGGTGAAGGTTTCCCTCTTCATGAGGAGCACTTCCTCTAGCAGAATACTTCAGGCTCTTTCCAGACTTGGAAGAGTTCTGAGAACTACACTAAGCATTCCAGTGTTGGTGGTCATCCTTAAACCACCTCCCTTTATACCAACATTTCAGAGAGCACATTCAGCCTAGTGTTTCCATGTATTTTTACACCTTTTGTATTATAGATCTCTTCTTGGAATATATACCCCTTCAGATTAAGGGGGGGAATGTTGGACTCCTAATCCTCTATAGGTTGGTGTGGAATGTGAACAACCACCGAAGTCCAAGAGACCACTTGGAATATGAATCCAAGGGTCACACCAATGTACTATATATATGTATCATTGTGAATAATATATGCAATCTCATGCTTATCCTTCATATTATTCTCTTCTCCATGTATGTGTTTAACAAAAACCATGAAGCCTTGATGTTGCAAGTCCCTTCCCACAATATCCAACCCTATCCTTGAATGAATAGCCTTCCAATCTTATTCCTACAACATAAGCCTACTTCCAACAACCCTCCTCAATCCTTGGGCCTGTGTTAGCTTTATAGGCCAAGAGTGGGAAGTTTGGGATCCATTTTCCAAGGGATGGGATCCACTAATGTTGGGATATGGATTCCACAAAGAAAGGGAGTTTCTCCATTGATGGGAGGGATAAGGATTGAATAGGAAACCATTCAAAGCTTGTTGGTTGGGATAGATACGACCAACAATGCTTCTAGAATTTACTTTTTTATTTTTACATGTGCTAGGTCATGTTCGCAGGTCACAATGTAATACAATGTGTACTTATATGCAGTTCCTAATGGACTCTTATGCGTATGCACATAAATTAACTAGGGAACTGCACATGAAGCCAAAATAGGGTTTTGAACCATGGGATCTGGGAATTCCACTTTCTTTGGGATAATTTGGATTCTAACTTGGCATGGGAATGATTTTGGACACATTTATGGATATTGAAAGATCCAAAATGATGGTCATTTTCCTAATGCGAAAAAATGACATGTAACAATGAGTTCGAAACAAACAAGCATACTTGGCAGTCTTTTCATGTTTCAAGAATCAGAAAAGAGCTTAAAGATAACTCCAAGGTATTGCCTTTCGTAATTTCAAGGAGCCCGAAAAAGTGATATAAGTATACTCATATCATCGACTTTCAATTTAATTAATGAACATGAAAATATGGAAAGAACTCAACATTTTCATGTACAATTTACAAGCATGAAAAGATAGCAAAAGACGCTTGGGATTTTCATGAGTTTAACGGGTCTTGAAAGTAATAACCAAAATGGACACTAAATAGTTTTCATTTTTATACAAGCTTGAAATAGAGAAAAACTATGCTTGAGAGTGGTTTCATTTTTACACAAGCATGAAAAAGGAAAAACTATGCTTGAGAGAAGTTTTAATGCCCCCACGCATAACCTGCAGAGGTACATGCCCCCCAAGCTTCATTTCATTCGCTTGAGTAGACTACTGGTTACTAATAGGCGGATGAAATGAAGGTTCATTTACAAGATCAGGTGAAAGACTCGACTCAAGTAGGGGAGGATTTGTTTCATTTTTTAACGAGCTTGACACAGGAAAATAACTATGCTCATGGGTGTTGTTTCAATTTTTAACGAGCTTGACACAGGAAAAAAAATATGCTCATATGGACCTATTTCATTTTTTAACGAGGTTGACACAACAAAAGAACCATCCTCATAGTGACCTATTTCATCTTTTAATGAGGTTGACATAGTAAAATAACCATCCTCATAATGACCTGTTTCATTTTTTAAAGAGGTTGAAATAGGAAAAAAAACTATCCTCATAGGGATCTGTTCATTTTTTAACGAGGTTGACACAGTAAAAGAACCATCCTCATAAGGACCTGTTTAATTTTTTAACGAGGTTGACACAGTAAAAGAACTATCCTCATAGGACCTAATCATGGCCTCCAAATGGAAGAATCATATGTCAAGGGACATACCTCGATCATGGCTTCCAAGAGGTCTTCATCAAAATCAAGAATAATTCTTTGGACAAAGCACATGTGAAGAAAATCAAAAGGGGTAATAAAATCAGTTTCAAATTCCCCAATAGGGTACACCATGTCTGTTACTGGATCTAAGTCAAAATAAGATGATAAAATAGTGAGAGGCTCGCTTGCATCGATAACCGGAAACATGGGACAGGTTGCCACATAATTAACTCGTGGTGGGATAGGTGCCACTTCCATATAAGGAACATTCAAGGATGTCAGATGAATGGTAGTCAAATCAAGATCAATGAATGAAAGTTGGTCAATAATCATAATGTTTCCATTGTGAGGGAAGGACATCACTCGAAAGAGTGTGGACACGACTGCTTTCATGGCATAGACATAGTCTTGCCCAAGGAGAAAATTGAAATTCAAGGGACCTTGGACTACCATAAGATCGATACATACATTTTTTTCCTTCCAGAGTAATAGGTGACTTAGGAAGGATCCATAAAGGATCGTTAATGGTTCTGTTAAAATCTAACAGATTTTGTGTAATAGGCACAAGCTAAGGGGAACCCAAATCTTGCCAAGCAGTTGAGGATAAAATACTGACAAAAGCACCTTTCTCGACGTTTACGTGATGCACATTCTTACCATATGCTTTCACAATGATTTTGAGAGGGGTGGAAGAAGGAAGACGAGGCCCTGTCAATCTACTCCAATCAAAGGAAAAAGTCTCATTACTTGGAGGGGTTTCAATGGAAACAAGTGAAATGCCCCCATGTGTAGAAGAATATGAGGTAACAAGAAGAACCTCGATGATATTAATTTCACTCTCTAACGGGAGAATGCGACCAACTGAATGTGAAATCGAGTCGACCACTTGATCAACCAATGATTCATCAACTTGAGTGATATGCATTTCACTCTCCAATGGAAGAGTGGGATTGACTGTACTTGGAATTAGATCAATCACTTCATCAACTGATGGTAAGTTAGGAGAAAGTTTATCATAACTAGTTGGAAGTTGTTACTATGAAACAATAAGCTTTTCCAATAATTTTGAGGCTTCATCCATATGAGGGCAAAGGTGACTATGATGAATCCTTTTGCATAACCTACAAGGAAAACTAACTTTAGCCTTTCTCCTAGGAACCTGACAATCACTGGTCAATGGATCAACAGTAAGTTGATGATAATTTTTAGACCACAGTTCTAACACCTTTGGAATTCGAGAACAAACAATAAGAAGGTGGTCACTCTTACAAATTTTGCAAGGGAGTTTGATCTTGTGTTTTCTTTTCAACGGTTCCTCAACACTTTCCATACTCAAAGTTGGTTGGTTGGCTTCTTTCTTACCTTGCTTCTTTTCCTTCTTCCCTTTCTTCTTCTTCTTAGCCACCTAGTTACTAGCATCAAGGCTTTTACCAAGCAAAGAAGAAGAAAGGGAGGAAGCAATTCTAGGTGAAGAAGGTAAAGGGTTAACCAATGGTTCGTATTGTTGAGACAAAGAACTTGGTTGAGGTGAAAGACTTAGTTGAGGTGGTAAAATTTGAGTATCTGGGACTAAATAAGTTGAAAACAACCACACCAGTAAACCTATCGTGAACAAAGGAAGTGAAAATGTAGCCATATAAGGAGGACGGACATTTCCAAAGTTAGGAAGAGGACTAGGATTCTTGTTAACGGGGATTCCTTGATTGGTAACTTTTGGAATTGTTTCCATTAGATTCAACTCAAATAAGTTTTACTAAGAATTTAAATAATATTCACAATCCACACCAAAGGTCTGTAAAAAGTAAAAACAAGAAAATAACACACGCTAGTAAATCTAAGGAGTCAAACAATGCAAACAAACTTTTCATAGTGAAAACACTAGTTGGTGATGAAATCCAACATCGCAAAGAGCAATGTGAAAAATGAATAAAGATAGAGTGGGTGGAACCAGTTATGCTGAAAACCCACTTAATGAACACGATCTAGTGCAAGTAACTTCACTTGTGCCATCTCAAGTGAAGAATACCCTCCAAAAAGGTCCAAGTGAGTCTAGACAACACCTATTCCAGGTACAACAAATACTTCCCCTCCGTTGTCACCTTGGGAGATAGCATTAAAATTATGGTCTCTAACGTTACCACTTACTAAAATTTAACCTCGGGGGATAGTCGCAGATAGGATGTATAGGCAAGGGTAGAGTAACAAAGCTCAATCCCCTTAAAAGTTCCTCAACATGGTTAATCCGAGGTTCACCTTCAAGTGAATCCCAAGAACCTTTCGACACCATTTGTAATACATGTAAATCACTCTACCGTAACCAATGAAGTGAGGTTGATCACTTCACTCGGTCCAATATGATCTCATGCTTAACTCCTTTGTTAGGGGAGCTTCCGAGAGCCAAACTGTAATAAATTGATTTACTCCCTATCGTGAGATTCTAGTGTTTGTTTGTAGCTTTGGAAAGTTAACTCACTTCCCTATTCCAAAGCCCTACAACCTGATCTAATGCATGTGGAAAAATCCCTAAAATAATAAAAATTCTAATTGATTTGATTAGTATTGTTTTTTTTAATTTATTACATACTTAATGGTTAAATGGATGTGAAACTGATGGTGTTATGCCCTGACTCAGAACTTTAATGCAGTCAAACATGATACTGTGATATTTTCATTTCGATGAATTGTAATTAAAGTAAGGAGAGAGGTTTCATTTAATTTTCAACAATACAAGAATCAATGGATAATTTTCAAGATACAAATAAGAGAGAATACAAAATACACGATTCTTGGCTCTTTTTTTGAAAAATGCAACTTAATTTCCTCAAAATCTAAGCAAAATTTTAATATTAACAACTTCTTGCATACCCAAAAACAAAAAAAGAATTTTTCCTTCAACAGACACAAGCCATAATTTCAACTTGATGTAATGAATTACAAATCACTGTGACCAGAAGATTGTGTTTTCTTATAGAGAGAAATAATTAGTATCCACTTCGAAAAAAACAACAAACTCCAAATCAAAAGTGCTTCCTTGCAAAGCCCTAACTTTTTCCTAATAATAATGATTCTTTTCAATTATGAAAACAAAATACTTATACTGATATTTTGACAAAAAAAGGACAAACTCAAACTATCTCAGCAATGACTGGTCTTTCTTTTCATTAATTAGCAATTCACTAGAACAAACCTTGAACCTAATTTGCAAATATAAATAATTCTTTAAGAATGCAACTCAAAACATCGTATCAAAATAGAGAGGACATTTCCAAAATGTAAACAAGTCTAACTAAACACATCAATCAAAGTTCATGGACTCAGTAATTGGAAAGCTTAAATTTTCAAAAAATTTCAGCATGTGCACATCAAATCAATTTGATTCAATGCACATACATATTGGTGCTAAGGAGTAAGTGCGCAAATATGAATTCTGTTTCTAAAGATAAGATGCACAGTCCGAGAAAATTTTAGAAAAATAAAAACTAAACCAAACAATTCACAAAATCTAAACTTTTAATATCTTGTAGACACTCAGATAAGGCTATAAGAAGAGGTTCAAGAAGTCAAAACAAGGATATGATTAAGAACGATACATTCCCCAGTATGGTCGCCAATTTGTTAGGCGGACAAGAAGGATCTCCCTAGACTTCCAACAAAACCTAGTAACAAACATCAAAAGAATTGTTATCTTTCCTTAGCTTATAACTAAAACGTGAAAAATGTAGTATGCAAAGAATCACTTACCTATTAGCGAAGTGCTTGTAGAAGTCTTTTTAGTGCTTTCCATCACCAACTTTTCCTCAATGTCTTAGAGGCCTTCCCAATGCTTTCCAAAACTTCTCCATGATGCTCCAAAAGAGATTTGCATAGGCAAAAACATTCAAAGGGATCAAAGCATCTCACACATAAGATCAAAGATAAATGAAATTCTTAACTTAACATACAACATATAGTTGAATCAATATTCAATTATAAACCATGTGAGTGATCAAGGAATCTCGCAAATAAAATAAAAATAGATGCAATTAGGAAAGAACAATTAATTTGTATTGAAGTCAATGGAGAACAAGATTAAAACTTGGTTTCCTTGATGTCACAAGCCGCTTCCAATGGTCTCTAATATTATCCTTAGATTACAAGCCTTCTATCCATATTTCATCAACATAAGTTTACCTTCAGTGGTCCTCCCTAACCCTTTGGTTTGTGTTTGATTTATAGGCCAAGAGGAGGAGGTTTGAGATCCTCTTCCTAAGGGATGAGATCCTCAAAAGGTGGGATTAGGGCTCCACAAAGAGAGGGAATTAGCTCCATGAACAAAGGGATCAAGCTTAAGTAAGAATCAACTCGAAGCTTTCAGTTGGGAAATATTCACTCAACAAAGCTTTTAGAATTTTCTTTTTTATTTTTACTTTCATTGAGTCATGTGCACAGTTCATAGTGGCAAATAAAGCGCAAATTTGCGCTAACTTTAGTGGTAAAGTTTGAGTATGTGCAGAAAATGGCTAGGGAACTGAGAAAGTACTCAAAAATAGGTTTTTATACCTTGTAATAAAAAATTCCTTTTCTCCTTGGTATTGTTTTACTTCAAGCTTCATAAGGGATTCACTTGAGGCACTCATCAGATGGCAAGAGTTCTGAATCGATAGTCATGGTGAAAAAATTTAGTGTAACACTTCTTGTCTTTGATTGAGAGTGCTTCAATCATATTTGACATGTTGCATTATTTTGTCATCATACCATCATTCTAGATAATGAATCCCATCCAAGGTGATATTCTTAGTGAGACGCTTCTTCCAAGAGATGAACCTTCTAATGAAGATAGGATCTTGATTATGCTCATCCTGCAAGTACACCTTTCCAATCATTAGGGGATTTTTGAGGTCTAAAATGCGCCTCCTAAGAAAAATGTACAACAAAAATAAACTTTATAAGAACCAATAGGATTCAAGATGATGATGTCAACCATGGGGGATGATTCACCACTTTTGGAGTAAAAAAGTACAAAATTATTAAATAATAAAATAATAAAACTATTTTTTCAACTCGTATTTTGAACTTATCTCCCTAAGCTTTTTACTCAAGTTTCAAGCGGGAGTACTCGTTGGATGAAAAATTTAATTCCTGATCCAAGGAGTACCCATGTTGCATACTTTCTATGGACCCTACTAAACAAAAAATGATAAATACATGAAAAAGCGTGATTGCAATCACGCTTTTCATGTATTTCTCATTTTTCATGTAGTAGGGTCCATAGAAAGTATGCAACATGGGTACTCATTGGATTAAGAATCAAATTATGCATCCAACAAGTGTTTCCGCTCGAAATTTGAGTAAACCCATACAAAGATAGGTTGAAAATATGAGTTGAAAAAATAGTTTTGTCTTTTTTCCCTCTAAAAATTGATGATGTAATCTAATCTTATTTTATTATTTCCACAATTATTTTATAATTTCCTTAGGAGGCCCATTTTAGACCTCAAAAATCCCGTAATGGATGTAAGATGAGATTTATACTAGATGACTTCCTTCTACCCATAAGTGCTACTTGTGCTTCTAATGAGGTTACCAAGAGATACTTTATTCTAATGATGACTTTCATAGAATTCTACTTTAGCTATCTTTCAATCTTCTTATGTTGATGTCTTGAGCTCTTGCTTCAATTGTATGCTTCTATGATGCCATCTACTAAAATGTTGCATCCTATCATGCTTCTAATAATTCCTACCATGATAGCCATATTTTACAAAAAATGAAAAGAACTAGGTGGAGAAGACTTATCTCAATCGTAGTAGAGATATTTTACTTCATCCTTCTTGTATTTCTTCTTTTCAGCTTCTTCCAATTCTTCGATGACATGGGTTTCTTCACTTCCTCTTTTTTTGTTGTCCTTTTTGAGTTGGGACAATCTCTCTTGTAGTGCCCATATTCTTGATATCCATAGCATTGAACCTTTTCCATATTATTCTTCCTTTTTTGGAGACCAAATTTCCCAAACTTTCCTTTCCTCTTTTCCATGGTAGCATATGCTTGATTTTTCTTGTTTGATCCTACATCACTTTTTGCCTTCAACTTGGTTTCTTCAATTTTGCATAATGACCATAGTTCATTGAATGGAGTAGCTTCCTTCTTCCCATGGATGCTTGATGTAAAGTTACCCCATTCGTCTAGTAGTGCATTGAGCGCTATAGTAGTCATTTCCTTGTCAAACATTATCTCTCCCAACTCTTGTAGTTGGTCCCTTATTTTAGACAACGTCATAATATATGAGGTTATTCCTTCTTTTGATATCTTCATATTTTATAGTTCTTGTCTTAATGAGATCATTTCTCCTGTAGTGCTTACAAAGAACAATTCTACAAGTTTGTCATATATTTCTTTTGATGTTTCTTTTTTTATACATAGGGAATGAGGGGATCCTTAATGGATTATATGAGAATCCTTTGAGCCCTTACTTCCCCTTTCATGAATTGTGCATGAGATTGAGCTTCTTCCTTTGGAGGTTTACTGATTGAGCCCTTAACAAGTTCCATAACTTCATTTTATATGAGGTTTAGGTCTGTCTTTTTCTTCCATGCAAGAAAGTTTCAAGCCCCAACCAACTTGTTACTTTCCTTGCAAAAAGATATTTTGATAAATTATGATGTGGAGAATAAAGATACTTACTTAAGAATATGTTCTTTGATGACAATATCTTCAATCTGTCGCCTTCTTGATTTTGATGATGATGACACTGATAGAAGACGTCTTCAAAGGTGATCCTTCAAAGAGAGGTAGATCACCTTGGCTCCTTGATGTTGATGACAATGCCTTCTCCTCTTTCTCGTGTAAGCTTCAATATGCATCAAATTCCTTCATTTCATGGAGGTTTTTAAGTTCTTTTCTTTAATGATTTAGCGAGGTTCCCAAGAATTCTTTTAAGTCTAGAATCATTCTTTGAATGAACTAGGGTTTGTAGGTCTTCTTCTATTGACTTTCTTCAAGATGATGATGTAATCCTTGACCTTCAAATGCCTTGGAGATGAGAGGATATTCTTGATGATTTTATGCCCTTGATAATCTTCTAGAACTTCAGTCCTTGAATGTCCTTTGTTTAACTTCTCTTGCTTTACTTGTCACCTTAGCTCTAATACCATGTTGATAAATCTAGGGGCAACAAATTAGATGATTTCTCTTGCTTGATAATTGTTTGTGATATATTTTTACTTTACTTATTTAGCTTCTTCTTTCTATTGTTTATTATTAGAGTTCTCTATCATCAAAAAACTATCAAATAATAAATAACAATGATACAAAGGACACAAGATATAAGTAATCAACCATGGACAAAACCTCTCCAATCTTGAGAGGAAAACCCACAATATTCTTCTTTGTATAGAATCTTCAATTGAAAATTTCCAAGACATATACCCTTTACCAACAACTCCTCCAAGACCAATTCAATGTCAACTTTTGCTTGATATTGTTGCAATTCTTCCTTTGTTCTTGCCACTCGGACCTGCAACCCTAATCTAAAATTTTTCAACCTTACTTCCTATAATTCTCGCCCTTTTGTAGTTGACTACACTTTTCCCACTTGTGACAAAATTAGGGCAACTTTAGCCCTCCTTCTCCTTCACTTAGCTTGAGCTAGCTTCCTTGTGACTTCGTCCTTCAAGATAGATTATTTCCTTGTCTTGTTTTGGCTCCTTTGAGATGACTGTATTTCAGATTTGTTGTAGTGAGATCAACTCTAGTTCCCTCACATGTGTGAATAGAAAATGGCCCAAAACAAATCCAAAACTATTCAGTTTTTTCTTTCTTCTTCTTCACTTGTCTAAGATACTTCCTATTTGCACTTATGTCAATGATTTGCTTGCTTGATGAATGGTGTCTTGAGTGAGGTCAAGTTCTCCTATATATAGTCTTCTCTCCCATGCTTTAAGGTCAACTTGACTTCATCTCAAGGCTGACATTATCTTTTGATAGGCCAACTTGATTGTAGCATGTTGAAAAGGTCTTGGAGGGTCCCTTGACTTGACTTTGACTCAAATAATTTTTCTTACAGTATGTAACATGCCCAAATGGGTCTTTTATACATGATAATAAATTGATGACTTGTAGACTCAAATGACAGACCCTAAGAGCTCACAATTGGAGCTTGACCTAAAACTAAATTTCCTTGAGCATGAAACCCATGCCTCAAGGTCAACAATAATTAATATATTCTTCTCATTTCATTAAATAAATAAAATCATGATTACATATGTCATTTTGAATACCGAACCTAGTTACATATTTCAACACATAAAACCTCCCAAATTTAATATGAGTTAGTGACAACCAAGTTTAATGTCAGCTCTGTAGCAGAGTAAAAAAAAACAACTATTTAAAACTAGCATTAAATGCCAAGTGTGTGATCGAGACTAAACAAAATTCAACAATTTAAAACTAGCATTAAATGCCAAGTGTGTGATCTAAGGAGAAATTGGACACGATTATCATATCCATATCTAAGGGTTCACCATTGTCAACAACAATCGTAGTAGTTGGTGTTGTTTGGATCTTTTGCTTGAGAATTGTAGTCATATCCGATCTAGTTATTTCAATTTTTTCAAATTTTGTTCCCGAGTTGTTTTCTCTCTACCATGTTCTCTACTACCTTTTCATGTAACGATTCCTTTGAATAAATGGTTGTCTTGTATTCACTAAGATTGAACAAAAAAAGTTCTAACCTTTTAGGAAAAAAGGGTAAAAATAAGAAAAATCCCTGAGATTAAGTTCTAACTTGTTAAAAAAAAAGGGAAAAATAAGAAAAATGCCCGAGATTAATTTAAAAAGCAGTCAGGATAGATTATTGGGATTCTTCATGTGTTAAAGATGTCAAATATTCCAAACAATTTTTTTGAATGCATAAATAAGCTCATATGTTGTGTGCTTTAACATTGAACATTAACATAATTGTGTATATTTAGAGGAAAAATTACAAATTATATAAAATAAGTGTGTATCATAAATACTATTAGCCATTTTTCATTTTCAATTCCTCTTATTAACCAATGTTTTGGAATTAACATATTTATCTAAAATGTGGGTCAACGTGAAGTCTATCCATCTTACCTTAATATCATCTTGGTGCATTGTATCATAACAGATCATAGGTAAAAAATGGATCCATGTTGAAAGATTTACTAATACAATCATTGGTTTTGGTATATAAGTCCTTAGGTTGATATGTTGATATCCCCCACCATCCTTGTAATAATGTCTTCAATATTTTTTTATGCATACTTTGTTGTTTTCTTGGCTTGTCAAAGTTACCCATGTGATCATAATAATAGCAATTCTTACTAATACAATAACATATCCTTACATCAGATTTTTTGTACATTAAAATTCTTATTGAGAATATGCATCATTTGAATATCTTCTAAATGTTATTGTGGTTATAATCTTAACTCATATTATCTTAAATGTTATTGTGGTTTTTTTATCTTAAATAAAAAATCCATTCAATCTTTAATCATAGTGTGGTTTGAAAACAAAATTAATAAGTCATAAAAATTCTTTTTTGGGTTTTATTTTCTATATCATTATTATGGATGAATGTTGCACAAAATGTAAGGATAATTTTTTTTGATAAATAGAAAATCAATACTAACTTGGAAAATCAGAATGATTCAACCAATTTGATTTGCCAAAAAAGAAAAAAGAATCATTACAAAAATAAGACAAACTTACAAAACCTATACAATGAAACATGATGATGGACACAACTTAAAACTCCTAGAAAAAAAGGCCTATGAAATTTCCAAAATGCACATCAAAGTGATTTTGGGTCTAAAATGAGCTTCATGGAAAATACATGTTTGATGAGTCGGAATTCAAAAATCATAAAATTTCAAAAAATTAGGTCAATGGTAATCATTGAATTGGTACTATAGAATTCAAAAATGGATGTGTAAATTATTTTTTTTACACAAAAATGAGTAACTTGTCATAAAATTTGTGCCTGGTTGCAGTGAAGTGCCCGAGGGGTACATGGCAATTTTCCCAAATTTATAGAATCTTTTGACCATAAGCATATTATTCAAATCCCAACTAGATACAAAAGAAATACTATTACAGACGCTAGAAAGCTTACATACATTCGACAAAATTGGAGCAAAAGAAAGCGAACTTGAAGAAACCGCCCATTAGCTTTGTTAATGATCCACCTCCACCACGGGTCAAATCAAGTCTACGTTTCCGACTCTCGAACAATGTTTGATTTCATTGCCAGGAGAGGCTAGATATGTGTCACTTAATTGGAGCTCCCTAATTTGGCCTTTGAGGGCATCAACCTCGTATTGAAGTCGAGCTAGCTTGGTTTGCAAATTAGAGAGAGTCTTATGGTGAAGGAAGCAAGCCGATATGAGAGACCAGAAACTACCTTGCATAAATTTGGCCCGCCTTTGAACTAGAAAGGGCTTTGCTCCAGACCACCTAAAAACCAAAGTGCATGCACCTAGATTTCTCCTCACACATAAAAGTAGCACTAAAAATTATGTGAAGCTTATTGCAGAGCTTCTCCCTTACCCTACCAACAAGACGCCACTGTGTTTCCTGGAATTTCAATGAAAGGGTGTTGTAATATGTGAATTTTAATAGCCAAGGGGAACATAAAACGTATGGGACGGGGATATAATTTTTGGATCCATTGACATCATCTCGGATTTCCAACAGAAGGTACGAGAGGTTATCCTGGAAGTCTACTTCCACATTATGGGTTTTTAAAGATGAGTAACTTGTCATAAAATTTGTATCTGGCCGCAGCGAAGTACCCGAGGGCTACATGGCAATTTTCCCAAATTTATAGGATCTTTTGACCATAAGCATATTATTCAAATCCCAACTAGATACAAAAGAAATACTATTACAGACACTAGAAAGCTTACATATATTCGACAAAATTGAAGCAAAAGAAAGCAAGACTTGAAGAAACAACTCATTAATTCTGTAAATCGTCCACCTCCACCACAGGTCAAATCAAGTCTATGTCTCCGACTCTCGAATGATGTTGGATTTCATTGCTAGGAGAGGCTAGATATGTGTCACTTAATTGGAGCTCCCTAATTTGGCCTTTGAGGGCACCGACCTCATCTTCAAGTCGACCTAGCTTGGTTTGCAGATTAGAGACAGTCTTCTGGTGAAGGAACCAGACCAATATGAGAGACCAGAAACGACCTTGCATAAATTGGCCTGCCTTTGAACCAGAAAGGGCTTTGCTCCAGACCACCTAACAACCAAAGTGCATGCACCTGGAGTTCTCCTCACGCAGAAACGTATCACTCAAAATTGCGTGAAGCTTATTGCAGAGCTTCTTCCTACCCCAGCAACAAGACGCCCCAATGTTTCCCCTGAATTTCAATGAAATGGTATTGTAATATGTGAATTTTAATAGCCCAGGGGAACACAAAACTTATGGGATGGGGATATAATTTTTGGATCCATTGACATCATCTGGGCTGTACTCCAGAAGGCAGAAGAGGTTAGCCTGGAGGTATACTTCCACATTATGGGTTCTAAATATATGAAAATAATATTTAGAGTGAAAATTACCAAGAGTATTGTGAATTCTTTGAAGGAGAAGATGGAGAGAGTTATCTTTAGGAGAGGATCCTAAGATCAAATGTTGGATCGTTATTATTGAATAGTTAGATCCAATATGCCTGTCTTGAGTGTTTAAGAGAACAATATAGATTCCATACATCTATGTCTAGTTATTATATTTTCTTTCGAGACTCTAGGAATATTTGGCAACTATATTTCCTTTAGGATGAAGTAAAATCCCTCCCCCACCTACCACCCCTGGGTTGTTCTTAGAGGCGCCATTAAATTGAAGGATATGTTTGTTGTTATGCTTCTTCCACTCTGTTAGCCCATAATGCTATTAACCATTTTTAGTTTTCAATTCCTCTTATCAACCAATGTTTTGGAATCAACATATTTATCTAAAATGTGGGTCAACGTGAATTTTATCCATGTTGTTGAGAAATCTAAAGAGAAATAGTTAGGATAATTTCTCTTTTCTTGATAACTGCTTGTGATGTATTTTTACTTTTTTCTTATTTATTAGCTTCTTCACTTATTATTATGTTTGTGTATCATCAAACAATTACTAAAATAAGAAGAAAAATAGTACACGAGAACATAGAATGTAGGCTGCAAGCCAGGGCCAAAACCTCTCCACTTGAGAGGAAAACCCTCACATCTCTTCTCTTCTTATAGATTCCTCAACTGATGAATTCCAATACCTCTAGACCAATACCAATACCCTCCAAGACCAAGTCCAACCCTTCCAGATGATGTGCTTCCTTTGTTCAATTCAAACCCAGTCAAATTTCTTCCTGCAACACAACTTCAACCCCCAGCGTTAGAATTTCGACCTCTATAGTAGATCTGAAATTTTCAACCCCCCAACAATAGTTGTTGCCACACGTGTGAGCTTGTTTTGGCCTCCCAAGGCTTCTTTAGACCCTTTCTTGCCTTTCTCCTTCTTTTGGTGCTTGAGGATGACCTAATGTGACCTTTACTGGTCTTCTTTCTCTTCTTTCTTCAAGATCGAACCTGCAGAAGAAAAACCATAGTCTAGCAATAGAAACCATAGCCATCCTTCACATGTGTGAGGGAGAAATAACCCAGAAACAAGTCTTCTTCATCCTCTTCTTTCTCCGTTGCCTTCTTTCTCTTCTTCTTCACTTGGATGAGTGAATGAAATTAATGTCTTCCAATGAGAGTCCCCTCCTTTATATAAGCTTTTAAAGGTGGACGTGGCTCCTCAAAATAGGTTGACATCCCAGCTGCCAGGCCGACTTGGTCTTGAAAGGTATTTTGACACTTTTAATGACACAAAAAATTTCTTTACGAGTTATAATGTGCCCGGTGGGGTATTTAACTTATGATAATGACTCATTTGACTTCTTGACCTAGGACAAACCCTAGAAGCACTCGATGGGTGCTTGACCTCTAAAATAAAAGACCTTGAGCATGAAACCCATGCTCCATAATAATAATAATTTTCTTTTATTTTACAATATACAAGAATCAAAAGTACATTTCATATGTATGAAGGTCAGACCTAGTTACACTTTTTTCAACATTCTCTCTTAACCAGGGAGATATTCATAAATGGTACATGGACATTCTAAATCTAAAAAGATCTCATAGGAAGAGTCAGATTGGTAACCCATTTTTTAGCATCATAACAACCATCATTGTCATATAGCAAGGCCTTGACTAACAACTCTATCAGAGCACAATGCTGGCAAGACCAATGAGTTATAAACACCATCATCATTTTCTTTGAAGGAACATATCCCACCTAGGTGTTCACAAAGTATGTCCTTCCTTGGACTATTCTTATCTTGGATAACTAGTCCTCAAAGAATATTTGTCCTCAACTACTCTTATCTTGGATGCCCTACCACATCCTCAAAGAGTATCAGATGTCAAATTCTTACCCAATCCTCCATTTTGTCTGCCCAAGTGAAGACAAGAATGATGTGCCTATCTCTCCCTCTCAACTAGGGATGATATATCAACCAAACCAAGCTTGTCCCTCAAATACACAAGCTTCTTATTAGGAAGATATTTTGTCAATATGTCAACTACTTTCTCATCGATGGAGATATATAGTAGCAGCAGTACACCATCTTGTAATAGCTTCATAATGTAGTGATAATTGTTTTTTAGATGCTTTTTCTTTCCATGAAACATTGGGTCTTCAAACAATCTTATAAAACTGGTGTTATCACAATGTATCACTGTAGGGTCCATTAGTCCTTCGAATAAGTCAGACAACAACTTCCTCAACTATACAACTTCTCTGCTCACTTCATAGGCTGTAATATATTAAGCCTTAACACTAATCAAAGCAAGTGTATCTTTCTTTCTTCTCATCCATGAGATCAAGGAGGAAACCAAACTAAAACATCCTCCTGTACTTCTCCTTCCATCCCACTCACTTCTTGTTGAAGAACCTAGGGCAATTTAGTTCAATAGATTCTTATCACGATGATAACTATTTGTGAGGTACTTTTTACTTTTTCTTATTAGCACAATCTTCTCTTGTTATTATTAGAGTGTGTTTTCTTACTTCATCAAATAGTTACCAAAACAAAACAAACAAGAACACAAGATATTGGCTTTCTGCCAAGGCCAAAACCTCTCACTCTTTGAGAGGAACACCTGCAAAAAATTCTTCTTATAGAGATTCCAATTGACGAATACCAATACCATGACCCTTGACCTATTTGGTCACTCCAAGACCAAGACACCAATCCTCTTTTTCGTCATTGTTGAGATCATCATCACTACTACTAAAGTCATCACTGCTTCAACACTGAGGCCATCACTACTGCACCACCGAGATCATTATTGTTGCATCATTGTTGCACCTTCACCAAGATATTCTTCATAACAATGAGATCTCTATGTTGAGATATGTATATATGACTGAGACCAATATTACAATTATGTCAAGAACATGACTATGTCTATAATGTATGCCTAGAAAGAGTGTGTCATTGTGGGATCACTGAGATCCTCCTCATCACAATTATGTCGAGAATGTGACTGTGTCTAGAGTGTATTCCGAAAGTGTATCACTATGATATCATTTAGATCCTCATCACAAATATGTTGAGACTATGACTATGTCTAGAGTGTATGCCGAGACAAGGTGTGTTACTGAGATCCTTGTCACCACATATATGTCGAGATTGCAAGTAGACAAGTCTGAGATCTTTTCTGTGATATCCACCGAGACTATGAGGAGGCCGAAACTTTATCTCTATGGTACCCGTCCGAAAAACATAAAGATACTTGCCCAAATTCTCTGCCTTCTGTGGTGACCCTAGCCGCATATATATATAAGTGGTTTTCCTCTTAACTTGAGCCAACATGACTTTCTAAATGGGTGTGTCTCCATAGGTGAGTCGACATGACTTCTTTTTGTTATTGTTTGGAGGCTGACTTCTTCAAGAAGTATTGTGCTTGTCTTTGGAGGGCTTCTAGACATTTCTATAGACTTGTATACATTAACCATAGGCTCAAGAAGAGCTCTTTATACATGACATTAATTCTAGACTCTAAATGACAAATCCTATTATTCTAAAATCACTTGCTCCTGAAACCCATGAAGCAAGTTTACAATAATAATTTTGTTCTCTTTATTACATCATTTACATCAGTGATAATTACATGTAATTATGAAGACTGAACCTAGTTACACTTTCTTCAACACTCCCTCTTAACGAGGGAGGTATTCATAATGGTACTTAGTCATTCTCAATATAAAGAATTTATCATAAGAAGAATCGGATTGGTAACTCATCTTTATAGCATCATATTAACTAACATTGTTTCCACAGCAAGGCCTTGGCTAACAACTCTATCTCTCATCATATCATAGCACAATGTTGGGGAGACTAATGACTATGACACCTTCATCATTGTCTCTCAAGGTGCATACCCACTTGGGTGTTCATGAATTATGACCTTCTAGGACTATTCTTATCTTGGGTTCCCAACCCTCAAAGAATATCGGTCCTCTTGCCTACTCTTATCTTGGATTCCCTACACATCCTCAAAGAGCATCGAATGCCACATGATTACCCAATCCTCCATTCTTTCTTCCTAAGTGAAGAAAAGAATGTTGTGTCTATCTCTCCCTCTCAACTAAGGAAGATATGCCCATTCCTGCAAAGGAATGTACCCATGATCCCTCTTCCCAGGGACTTGCCCAATCTCCCTCTTAATTAGGGACTTTTCATAGCTCCCTCTCAACTAGTGACTCTTCTTTCGATCAACAAATTCTTCTTTGTGAGTCCTTCAACTGCTTGATCACTTTCTTTCCTTGATGTCATGAAATTTGTTCGAGCTTCTTCTTTGTAGGGCATCAACCATCGATCACTTTCCTTATTAGGTCATGATGTCATTCCTTTCTTCATGGAAAGTGGACTTCATGGTACATATCTAGAACCTTCTTCATATGGATACTTCTTTCTCATCATGCTTCTTTTGAGAATTTTCATTCACCACATGAATGCTAGTTGTACTTGTGCTTATAACTCTTGTTCCAGTAGCTCGACATGAACTCATCCAGATATTATTCAAGAAATAAAAACATAACATTAAATCAAATAGTACCTTATGAGATGGATCTCATCATGACGTCTTCCTATAGGTATCAACATCCTGCATACATGTTGACACATCTCCCAAATATATCCATTGTCAAGGGTCTTCATATTTTTTAGACTCTCATCAGAGTCTTCATATCTTTCTGGGAGATTTCCTAGTCAAATATTCTTGGTCTTTTGGATGTTGATCGCCTTCATCATGGTTGCATATCTCATTATCTCTTCCTTCCTTACATATTCCATTCCCAGGAGCTTCCAATCAAAGTTCCTTAATTATAGTCAACCACCTCATACTTAATATGACGACATATTATGTTGATTTCATCTAGTGTAACTTATGCTTTCCTGCATCCTTTCAGAGGAGGAGATCATTTTCCCTTGATCAGGATTGTCAAGATAGAAGTAGTGATCCATGTTACCTGCAACCATACGACATGGCATTATAATATTAAACACGAGCATACATACCTAATTTATCTTTAGGTCATCTAGGCTTATTTCAACATCTTCCTTGATTAAAGTGTCTTTAACCCCTTGATTTACTTCATCTCTTATGTCATCATACCATCATCCATGAATTCCACAAGTTGGAGTTCCCGATGAAACACTTGCTTCCTCTCTAGATTAGTTAACCCTCTGATGAGGATTCCATCAGAGAATCCTCAGGATCTTGCATATCCCCATTTGGCATATGTTTCCCTTTTGAATTGATGTATGATGAGCCTTGTCCTTGATGACTTCATCCTTTCCTTCAATGTTCAATGAGGTTCCCAAGAGCTATATCCTTCATGTTTGACTTCCATGGATTTTGTTCCTTTTGTCCTTCATGGTTCCCATGGCAATGTTATGAGCTCTTGTTTATAATGCTTCCATGATGCCACGATGCATCTTATTATTCACCATGGTCATATCTATAAAAAAATATTTAGGAGCTTATGATATGACTCATTTGTGAGGGATATTGATGGAATGCTTGCTGGCTCTAATGACAGTCTTCCTAGTTTGTTTGAAATATCTTCTATGTCTTCTTCCCTCTCCTTTGTCAAGTCTCTGAGATCATCTGTCATTAAATCAACGACTTCTTCTTGTGTAAAATTTACAAGCCCTTCCAATTCAGTTTGGGATTAAATGCCTTTACATACAAAGCTATGTATGAGAAACAGAGGATCTGCTACCACGTTCCCACAATATATGCATATACAGGCACACAACAATTATAATTTAAACCTCATGCTACAACTGCGATTTTGTATGATGGATATCAATGCACAATATACGCACAGCAACTTAATTGGTGGGCGATATAAGGTAGGCGCACAGCAATGGGTGGAAAAATTATAAACAAACTGTTAGAAATCTATGAGTATGCCGCAGACAACAATTAGGAATACGCACACACAATCTTTAACAATACAAACAACAGATATATAAATGTCCGCACAATAGATTAAATACGCACCACACTTCTCAACATGCAACAGTTATAATCATACTCAGCCTTTAAACGTTTTTGAGGTGCGCGCTCCATACACTTATACACAGATTTAATCCCACGTTTCAATGAATCCACAGTTATTATCAATGCAAATCCACCATTATAGTTCCGTTGTCCATACAATAAAAAACTCACTGCGATTCTCCCAATTCACAGTTTGAACCACGATTAATTATAGTCTTTATTGCATAATCATTACATCAGTTGCTGCCCATACACAGAATGCATCCTCCTAATAATTCAAGGCACTGTTTTTTAAATTGAAGAGCTGCGATTCGATTCTATTCTTCCTACTATTCACACACACAATGTGTCTCTATTTCTGGAGTTCTACATAAGAGAAAATCTTCCCTCCTTGGCGGCCAAGTTTAATATCTTTTTCCTTTTTCATTCATAGCTGCCTTATTACAAAAGTAGTCACATATAGAAAAAGTAGCCATACTTAGTAAATTAGAGCTTTTATTTGTTTTTTTATAACAACTAATCTAGCATGCCTTATTCTAAGTCTATCTAGAAAAGATGGCATGTTTTTATTCCTTATCTAGTTCCTAATTTTAACTAAAAGACATAGAAACAGCAGGCAAAGGATCCCACTCCTTGCCTGTAGATTTTTTTTTGATTTTGTGGAATAAATCAGAAGATTTTTCCTCCGAACCAGATGCTCCTACATCAGACTCCTGAGGACAAAATTCTTCATGGGCTCCTGTCCATGAGCTGGTCTACAGATTTGCCCAGTTTTTGTAGAACATCTTCTGTAACCCAAGTAGCTTCAATGATTGGTTGTCCTTTCCATTTGACCAGATACTAGAAGTATTCCCGTCTCCTTGTCTTCTTGTGCACCTTCTTGTCTAGAATTCTTTCTGGCTATAAATTCCTTGCTGTGGGCAGTTGTTTTACCCAGTTAATCTCTGTACTCTCTTGATCCTGTATTGCATCATCTGTAGCTTTATCTTCATATTTATACAATTCTGCAACATTAAAAATTGGTGATATTCCCACACTGGGTGGCAATTCAATCTCATAAGCGTTTGCAGAGAACTTCCTCAGTATCTTGCATGGTCCAATCTTCTTAGATTTTAACTTATTATATTCTCCTTTTGGAAATCTCTCCTTCCTGAGATGTGCTAAAACCAAGTCTCCAACTTCAAAATTCATTTCTCTTATCTTCATGTCTGCTCTGGTTTTGTACTTAATGTTGCTATCTCGTAGCTGTTGTTTCACCTGTTCATGTATTGATTGCATCCTGGAAGCAAAGTCTTCACCTTTTGCACTCCTCATTTCTTCTTTTCCCAAATTTCTTAGTTCAGATATTCCTCTAGGATGCATTCCATAAACAATATGGAATGGACTCTGTCCTGTGCTCCTGTTTGGTGAATCATTATATGCATACTCAACTTGTGGCAACACTTGGTCCCATTGCTTTGGATGCTCTACAATAAGGCTCCTCAAAAGATTGCCTAAACTTTTGTTCACAACTTCAGTCTATCCATCAGTCTGAGGATGATAGGCTGAGCTGAAACTTAACTTAGTTCCCAACTTCTTCCATAATGTTCTCCAGAAATGTCCCACGAACTTTGAATCCTTGTCTGAAACAATGCTTTTGGGAAATCCATGCAATCTTACAATTTCTTTAAAAAACAAGTTAGCAATGTGAGAAGCATCACTAGTTTTATAACAGGGAATAAAGTGTGCCATTTTTGAAAATCTATCTACTACAACAAAGATTGAATCATACCCTCTTTGAGTTTTTGGCAATCCCAACACAAAATCCATGCTTATCATATCCCAAGGCCTATCTGGAATGGGCAATGGAATATATAATCCGGTATTCTGGCTTCTTCCTTTTGCATACTGGCAGACCTTACAATTTCTTACATACTTCTCTACCTCAGATTTCATTCTTGGCCAGAAATAAAACCTGTTGAGTTGCTCAAAAGTCTTCTCTGTACCAAAATGTCCTGCAAGTCCTCCACTATGCTTTTCTTTGATTAAATTTTCCCTCATCGAACAGACTGGTATGCACAGCTGATTTTTCTTGAACAACAACCCATCCTGTAGAAAATAATCCAACCACTTGCTCCTATCTGCCAAAGCTGGAATCCTACAAGCTTCAAATGCCTCTTTAAAGTCTGAATCATTTTCATATAACTCCTTAAGAAAATCAAAACCCACCACTTGGATTTGACTTTCCTGCAACAAAACATTCCTTCTACTTAAGGCATCTGCAACTTTGTTTGACTGTCCAGTTATATACTTCAACACAAAATGAAAGCTTTGAAGATATTCTACCCATTTAGCATGTCTCTGGTTGAGCTTTGGCTGCTGCATGATAAACTGCAATGCATGGTTATCTGAATAGAGAATAAATTCTTTTGACATCAAATAATGTCGCCACTTCTTTAATGCCTGCACAACTGCATAAAACTCCTTATCATAAGAAGAATATTTATTTTTGGCATCATTTAGCTTTTCACTGAAATAAGCTATCGGCCTATCTTCTTGGCTTGAAACTCCTCCAATTGCTTCTGCGCTGGCATCACACTTAACTTGAAAGGTTTTGTTAAAATCAGGAAGAACCAAAATAGGCTTTTCAGTTATTTTCTTCTTTAAGAGTTGAAAATTTCTCTCTGCTTCAACAGTCCACTAAATGGATTTTTATCCATTTTTATGGTCTTAATAATAGGTGCATTAATCTTACTAAAATTCTTAATGAATTTTCTGTAAAAACTAGCAAGACCATGAAAAATCCTTACCTCAAAAACACTTTTGGGTGAAGGCCACTCCACAATTGCTTTGATCTTTTCTGGATCCATCTTTAACCCTTCAGCTGAAATCACAAATCCCAAGTACAGCAACTCCTCTTTCATGAATAAACATTTCTTCAGGTTCAACAATAATTTTTCTTGTTGTAGCTTCTGCAAGACATAATTTAAATGCCTCAAGTGCTCCTCCTTAGGCCTACTATAGACTAATATATCGTCCAGATATACTATTACAAATTTACCAATGAATTCTTTAAGAACTTCATTCATAAGTCTCATGAATGTACTTGGTGCATTGGACAACCAAAAAGGCATCACTCTCCATTCATATAATCCTTCATTGGTCTTAAAAGCGGTTTTCCACTCATCCCCTTCTCTTATCCTTATTTGATGATACCCGCTTTTAAGATCTAATTTGGAAAAATATTTTGCACCAGACAAGCAATCCATTAAGTCTTCAATTCTGGGTAGCGGAAATCTGTACCTGATTGTGATCTTATTAATGGCTCTTGAATCTGAACACATTCTCCAGCCTCCATCTTTCTTTGGGCTCAGCACTGTTGGCACCGCACAAGGACTCAAGCTTTCTTTGATTAATCCCTTGTCAAGCAATTCTTGCACCTGTTTCTTAACTTCTTCATTTTTTGCAGGAGTCATTCTATATGTTGCTTTGTTAGGCAAGCTTGCTCCAGGAATTAAATCTATATGATGAATAATTCTTCGAATGGGCGGTAATTCATTAGGCAAATCATCAACAATAATATCATAATAATTCTCCAACATTTCTTGAATTTCAATGGGTAAATCAGAAACTTTGGTGGAAGTCATGATTACCTTGGGCTTTCTCTGCTTCAAATAATCTTTTCCTCCAAGTAACAGAGTTTTTGGATCTGTCTTCTGTCTCGGTCCATCTTCTTCTGGTAGAGGCAGTAATGTATGATTAACACCATCTTTCTCAAACTTGTAGGTGTTTCTTTTTCCATCATGCATGGCTCCTCTGTCATATTACCAAGGCCTTCCCAGCAATATGTGACACACGTCCATAGGTATCACATCACAAACAATTTTATCTTTGTACTTGCCCACTTGAAATTCCAATTCACACTGTTCACTTACCAGTAGTTGATGTCCCTTTTGCAACCATGACACTTTATACGGTGTTGGGTGCCTCATTGTCTTCAGCTTCAATTTCTCTACTACTTCTGTAGAAACCAAGTTATGAGTGCTGCCACTATCAATGATCATCTAGCAACATTTCCCTTGAACTTTGCATATTGTCCTGAATAAAGTTTTCCTTTGTGGCGGTTCAGTCACCTCCTTTGCTGGTTTAATCAAAACTTTATTAAGTACCAAAGATTCTCCTCTCTCTGGTGTGTTTTCTTCTTTTGGTACTGCTGTCACTGGTGCCTCTCCCTCAGCTGGAGCAACAACTGCATTTCTCTGCCTTATTTCTGCATTCTCTGGGCACTCAAAAGCTCTGTGTCCCGGTTTATTACATCTGTAGCATCTTATTTCTCTGCCTCTTCCTCTGCCTCCTCTTCCTCTGCCTCTTGCATCACCTCCTATGGGTACATGCGGGGTTGAGCTACTGCTAGCTCCATCTTTAGGTGTTTTAGACCTTCCTCTACCACCTTGACTTCCTTTCCCTCTGAAAGTCCCTCTCCCTCTGGCAGACTGCTTCCTCATGAGTTTTTCTTCAGCCTTCAGTGCTATCTGATAGGCTTCCTCTACTGTTTTTGGAGACAGTGAACTTATTTCATCCTGAATGTCCATTCTGAGGCCATTCATATATCTAGCCACTTTTTCATCTGTGTCTTGGGCTTCTCCAGCTCTTATACTCACCTTATAGAATTCTTCTGTATACTCTTTTACCGTCAAAGCTCTCTCTCTAAGATTTTGCATTTGTCTAAACAATGTCTGTTGATAGTTACTGGGCAAAAATTTACCTTTTAGCTTTGCTACCATCCTGCTCCAATTCTTGATTGGCTGCTTACCCAGTCTCCTCCTTTCCGCCTGCACACCATCCCACCAGAGCGCTGCATGGCCTTTTAGTTTGGTGACAGCAAACTTTACCTTCTTCTCATCTTCTGTTTCTTCATAATCGAAGAATTTTTCCATGCTATTAATCCAGTCGATTAATTCTTCTAGATTCAGTCCTCCTTGGTAGATCGACACTAATTGATTCCAAGGCCTGGCTGTGGATTTCAACACTAACTGAAAGAACCTCATCTCAGGAGTAACCTCTACAGCTTCCTCCTCAGTAGCTTCAACTTCGGGCTCACTCACATCTCCATCATCTATGTTCCTGTCTGAGGTTAACACATCCAATCTAGCTCGCAGCTCTTCTATGTTTTCCCTCAATTCGACATTCTCAGTAGGCCGTCCTCTTCCACCACGTCCTCGTCCTCTTCCAACCCTGAAATCCATCCTTCTCTTGCTCCTGAGATTTAATTCAACACTAGTTGCTGGCTCTGATACCACTAATGATGGACTGCTTGTTGGCTCTAATGACGGTCTTCCTAGTTTGTTTGAAATATCTTCTATGTCTTCTTCCCTCTCCTTTGTCAAGTCTCTGAGATCATCTGTCATTAAATCAACGACTTCTTCTTGAGTAAAATTTACAAGCCCTTCCAATTCGGTTTGGGATTAAATGCCTTTACATACAAAGCTATGTATGAGAAACAGAGGATCTGCTACCACGTTCCCATAGTATATGCATATACAGGCACACAGCAATTATAATTTAAACCTCATGCTACAACTGCGATTTTGTATGATGGATATCAATGCACAATATACGCATAGCAACTTAACTGGCGGGCGATATAAGGTAGGCGCACAACAATGGGTGGAAAACTTATAAACAAACTGTTAGCAATCTATGAGTATGCCGCAGACAGCAATTAGGAATACGCACACACAGTCTTTAACAATACAAACAACAAATATATAAATATCCGCACAGTAGATTAAATATGCACCACAATTCTCAACATGCAACAGTTATAATCATACTCATCCTTTAAACGTGTTTGAGGTGCGCGCTCCATACATTTATACACAGATTTAATCCCACGTTTCAATGAATCCACAGTTATTATCAATGCAAATCCACCATTATAGTTCCGATGTCCATACAATAAAAAACTCACTGCGATTCTCCCAATTCACAGTTTGAACCACGATTAATTACAGTCTTTATTGCATAATCATTACATCAGTTGTTGCCCATACACAGAACGCATCCTCCTAATAATTCAAGGCACTGTTTTTTAAATTGAAGAGCTGCAATTCGATTCTATTCTTCCTATTGTTCACACACACAATGTGTCTTTATTTCTGGAGTTCTACATAAGAGAAAATCTTCCCTCCTTGGCGGCCAAGTTTAATATATTTTTCCTTTTTCATCCATAGATGCCTTATTACAAAAGTAGTCACATATAGAAAAAGTAGCCATACTTAGTAAATTAGAGATTTTCTTTGTTTTTTTATAACAACTAATCTAGCATGCCTTATTCTAAGTCTATCTAGAAAAGATGGCATGTTTTTATTCCTTATCTAGTTCCTAATTTTAACTAAAAAGACATAGAAACAGCAGGCAAAGGATCCCACTCCTTGCCTGTAGATTTTTATTTTATTTTGTGGAATAAATCAGAAGATTTTTCCTTCGAACCAGATGCTCCTGCATCAGATATCATCTCAATCATAGTAGATCTCTTTTGCTCCCTCTTTCCTTGGCCTTTTTCTTTAGCTTCCTCCATCTTTCCGGTGATATGAGATTTATTTCCATAACATTGAATCTTAGCTATATTGTTCTCTCTTGTTTGAGGACCAGACTTCCCTTTCCTTTCTGAAAATGTTTGAGTCCTTTAACCTCCAACATTTTTTCCCCCAACTTGTCTCTTTATATCTAGCATAGAGACCACAAGTTGTCGAATGAGGTAACTTTAGTAAATTTAAGAGCAATAGTGATTATCTTCTTATCATATCTCCCAGATATCCCAATTGAGATCTTATCAAGATATCCTTTCATTCTTTGATACCTTCAATTTATGTAGATTGAGTCTAAGTGATATGTCCTTCTTTACTGCATTTTCAAAGAATATATCTTCTAGCATTTCATATATCTCTTTGATGTCTACTCTGCTACATAGGGATGAGAGGACCTTTGACTGGTTTCATAAGAAACCTATGACTCCCTTGATCCTTTTTCCATGCATTCAAACAATGATTGACCCTCACAGACTTTTCCATAGATATCAATGAATTCTCTTTTGAGGAATATATCTATCCTCCTTCCTTATGCAAGGAATTTCGATGACCCAACCAATTTATAGATCTCCTTGCAAACATAAAGTCATTTAACCAAACTTGCTTATAGAATGAAAGATACTTACTTGACAAGTGAAGATGAACTCTTCTACTTGACCACTTTGATGATGGTTGAAGAAGATGTATTAGATCTTCCTCTTGGATGATCTTTCAAATGAAAAAGCCTTTCTCCAATAGAAAAGGTTACTCCTTTTGATGAAGATGATTTGTTGCTTCCTAGGAAGATCTTGTTCTAGGGAAAGGAGATCATTCTTGCTTTTTCTATAACCTTGAAGATGATGATGATGCCTTCAATATGCTTTGCCTTCTTTTGTAGATCAGAACTACTACTAGGGTTTCTACTTTCTCCAAAATGATGTGATCTTCATTTTTAAGGTCCTTCAAGCTACCCTGCTTTTTCAACAACTTGATGAGGGTCTTGGTGGCCTTTTGATGATGACTATGGAAACAAACTTTCTTTTTGTTGTAGATTGCTTCTTCGATCTTGGGTTGGATATAAGGTTTGATCAAAATCAAGGTTTGGTTCTTCAATGTAGATCTTGATATTTTTCTTTGATAACCTTCAACTTGCTTTGATGCCCTTTTTGAAACTTGGTCCTTGAATGTCTCTTCATTGCTCTTCCTTTGACTTCAACACCTTAGCTCCGATCCCATGTTGAAGAATCTAGGTCAATTTAGGTCAATATGATTCTTCTCACAATGATAACGATTTGTGATGTACTTTTTACTTTTTCTTATTAGCACAATGTTCCCTTGTTATTATTAGAGTGTGTTTTCTTACTTCATCAAACATTTACCAAAACAAAAGAGATAAGAACACAAGATATTGGCTATCTTCCAGGACCAAAACCTCTCACCCCTTTAGAGGAAAACCCGCACAAAATTCTTGTTATAGATATTCCAATTGACGAATACCAAGACCATGACCCTTGACCTATTTGGTCACTCCAAAACCAAGACACCAATAATCTTCTTCAACATTGTTGAGATCATCATCACTGCTACTGAAAATCATCATTGTTGCAACACCGAGGCCATCACTACTACACCATCGAGATCATTCTTATTGCACCTTCACCGAGATCTTCATCATAACAATGAGATCTATATATATATATATATATTATATATATATATATATATATATATATATATATATATATAATATATATATAATATATATATATAATATCTATATCTATATCTATATCTATATCTATATATATTCAAAGATCACAGAACACGGAATACAGATGTTTTGAACTTAAAACTCAAATAGAACTTCTTTCATATTATAGAAAAAATTGGAAATTTTACAAGTCTTGAGCTGAGGCTCATGCTTCCCTATATAGGATGGACCCTCGGGGTGTTGCTCTAGCTTTGGAATCTTTCCCTTCCCCCAAGAGATTTTTCATATGACATAAAATCTTAATGATATGATACAAAGTGGAGATTCTGACTGGGGGAATCCACGATAGCCATAATGCATGTACTAAAAGGTTATATACAATAGATGTTTCTTCATGGAAGAAATCATATATGTACTAAAAGTTGATACAAAGTGGATATTCCAATACCTTGAAACCCATGAAAGCAAAACTAAGTACAATGATAATTGACATAGAGGAGATTCCTTTTAGGGGAACCCTCGAAAGCCTAAAATAAAGTAAACTAGGCACAATGATTATCAACATAGAGGAAATTCTTTTAAGGAGAACCCTTGAAGGCCTGAAATAAAATCTCTTTGAAGATTTGGTCACTAGCCTTTGGGGCTATGGTCAGAGTCATAGTCAGACTCGTATTCTTCAACATACTTGTCAAGACTTAACCCAAGAATCTGTTGTAACCATGATGGTTCCCTTCCGAAGCTAGATGAAAAAGATGAAAAACACATGAATGGAAAATACACACTCATGCATTTAAATATCACATAACACAGAATTCAAAGATCATAGAACATAGAATGGAGATGTTGTGAACTTAAAACTCAAAGAGAACTTCTTTCATATTATAGAAAAACTCAGAAATTTTACAAGTCTTGAGCTGAGGCTCATGCTTCCTTATATAGGATGGACCCTCGGGGTGTTGCTCTAGCTTTGAAATCTTTCCCTTCCCCCAAGAGATTTTTCATATCACATAAAATCTTAATGATATGATACAAAGTGGAGATTCTGACTGGGGGAATCCATGACAACCATAATGCATGTACTAAAAGGTTATATACAGTAGATGTTTCTTCACGGAAGAAACCATATATGTACTAAAAGTTGATACATGATGGATATTCCAATATCTTGAAACCCATGAAAGCAAAACTAAGTACAATGATTATTGACATAGAGGAGATTCCTTTTAGGGGAACCCTCGAAAGCCTAAAATAAAGTAAAATAGGTACAATGATTATCAACACAACGGAGATTCTTTTAGGGAGAACCCTCAAAATCCTGAAATAAAATCTCTATGAAGATTTGGTCACCAGCCTTTGTGGCTATGGTCAGAGTCATAGTCAAGATCATAATCAGACTCTTATTCTTCAACATACTTGTCAAGACTTAACCTAGGAATTTGTTGCAACCATGATGGTTCCCTTCCAAAGCTAGATGAAAAAACTAAGAAACACATGAATGTATCTAGCTTATCTAGGGGAATTCCGACTTCACCAAAATAGTCAATTTCAATAGTAAAATTATAACCTGTAGGAGAAGTACTATCCTGGTTGATCTTCATGTTGGTGCCCTTATATAATAAATCAAACTCAAATATATCATATCTTTCGGCTCCATTCTGCATGTCATTATACAAAATAGAAAGCGAAAACTGCTGACAGAGCCTGACTTGATCTTCTTTTCTGGGAACAAATAAAACAAGCAGGAGATTCATCCAACTACTCCAATGACTGAATGGAGACATGATGTCTTCACAATACATGATGATTGAAACTCTTTCATAGGCATGAGCATATTGAAGAATGACATAATAATTTATCCATCTCAGATTAGGATCATAAATATAAACAAGTCTATGATATGGATATCTTACTGCACCAAAATAAGCACGGTATTGTTGATAGGTGTTAATGGAATATCATAGCTGTGTCTTGTATCTGAGAGCCAATACCATTTCTCAAGAATGATCTTCTGGATTTCCATGGGTAAAGACAAAACTTTTTCTAAAAGACAATCCTCACAAAAAGAATAATGGCAGGGAGAGCATAATGTAACTTGGGATTTGTTCTGGGAAGATGATGAACATTCACCAAATTCAAATTTTTTAACTGCATATTTCTTTTGTATAATTTCTCCTTCTTTGGTCATTAAATCTGCAAGATAATTCTCTTTACCGACTTTATATATGATATCAAAATCATATCAGTTTAACCACAAAGCCCATCTTAAAACTCTAGAATTACCTTGTTCTAGCAACCTTTTGTTTTGCAGCATTCCTTTCATGTGCCTGAAATCTGTCTCAACAATGAAGTGGAGAATTTTAAGGAATAACCTGAATCTTTTTATACCTTTATTTATTGCTAGAATTTCTTTATGGGAAGAAGGATAATTTTTTTCAGCTTCTGAGAATGTGCTAGAGGCATATGCACATACTTCTTCCTTTTTGCCATGTTTCTGCAATAAGATTGCTGCCTAATAATAATCTGAGGCATCTGTTTCAAGAATGAACGGTAGGTAACTATGGGGAAGAGCCAAAGGTGGTTGTTGTTTGATTTTTTGTTTTATGTTTCTGACTACTTTTCTCATCTGATCATTCCAATTGTTGCCCTTTTTTAATCTTTGTTGCACAAGATTTGTATTTGTGGCCTGCTCTGGATAAAATTTCCTGATGTAACTCAAACATCCTAAAAATCTTTGCACAGTCTTAACATATGGAAGATAGTCTGGAAAATTTGATAAATAATTCAATACATGTGGTTGTAATTCTATTTTCCCTTGGGATATGATTAAACCCAAGTACTCAATCTAGGTTTGTACAATGATGAACTTATTTGGGGAGGAAGAGTGAACTACACCATGCTTGAAAACAACCTGATAAAATTTCTCTAAGTGTTTCTTATGTTCACTAATATCTTTGTTGAAAATTAACAAATCATCTATGTAGACAATAATAAAAGAATAATATTTGAAAAGATCTTCCATTCTCTTTTGGAATTCTGATGGAGAATTATTCAAACCAAATGGCATAACTGTCCATTGAAACTGTCCTCCAGGTAACAAAAATGTTGTTTTATATCTTTCCTCAGGATTAATGCCAATTTGCCAAAACCAACTTTTAAGATCAAACTTACTGAACACATTTTCTTTGGCGATCTTTGATAATAACATTTCTTTATTAGGAAAAGGGTATTTAATGGGCACAAGAGCTTCCTTCAGAGCTTTGTAGTTGATAACTAACCACCTTTTTCCATGTTTTCGTTCTGAGTGCTTGTTGACATAAAAAGTTGGACATGCCCAAGAACTCTTGCACGGTTCTATTAGTTTTCTTTCTATCAAACTGTTAATTTCTACTTTGCAAAGCTCTTGTTTGGATGGGCTCATGTGATTTGCTGATGCCTTTTGTGCTTTAATGGAGCCTTATTTTTGTAATGGAAGTGAAACAAAATACTTTTCCCTGAACCAGAATGCATAAGGGTGTTCTATTCTACAGTGATTTTTCAATTTGTTTACAATATCAAACAAAATGGCAGGGCCATGGATTTCTGCATGTTTGACAATTTTTTGGATCTTGGAAAGATTGTTACTGCTTCATCAAAATTTCTTACCTCGTTAGGTTTTACCCTGAGTGTGTATTTACTCTTAGCAGGGACTTGCACCTTGTCTCCTTGAATGCTAAAAATTATCATATTTTTTTGAATGGTGATTGGCATGGATTTCTTCATAAAATCCTATCCAAGTAACATATCAGCACCAGTATCATAATTATATAAGGTGACATACTTCTTGTGAACCTAAGAGTATTGGGAAGTCTGTAGAAATATATAGGATTTTTATCAGTTGTTTGTTAACTACTCTAAACTGGACTTGAGTGGGTTTCCAATAGTAAGCAGGAATGACCTTAAATTTGCAGCAACTTCTCATAGCTCCAGTATCAATCTGAGCATTAAGAGTATATTCTTTGTAGCTTGGCACTTTTATATTTACAGGGATGACCATCCTATCATCAATACCATTGAAGTCATGAATGTTTTCATTACTGTATTGACTAGATGATAATAATGGAGTTTGAGAGGAAAGGAAAGTAGAAGAAACAAACTGTGAATTCAGACTATCAAGTTCTTGCATGTTGGCTTGAATCCATTGTGCAAGCTGCTTCATCTGGTTTCTTTCTCTTTGGAGATCTTCTTCTACCCTTTTAATTTTATCCAATAATTTTTCTGCAATATTATTTGAGGATTCTTGTGATGCTCCCGGTGTTATATGCCAATCTGAAATCTGAAATTCTTCTCCATCAGTTATTTTGTGAGAAATAGAAGCCTGCAACTGGTCAATATTTTCTTGGAGACGTCTCCGAGGAATAATCAATTTGGGATGAAGAGAGGCTTTTTTTCTATGTATTTCCTCAATTTGATGTTGGAGATCTTAAAATGAAAACAGAAAACAATTAGACAAATATGTACATTCCTTGTTGTCATTATTACTGTCTGAAAGAGAAACCTTTTGGAAATTTTCGTCAATGTCATAACTATTATCTGAATCAGTACTATGTATAGAAAAACATTCAAAATCATAATCAGTATGGGAAACTATGTCCCAGTCAGCTGGGTCATAAGAGGATTTAAAAACTTCTGCAATATTTTTCTAGATCCCTTTCTTTCCTTTGTTGGGACATCTGTTAGCCCAATGACCAGTCTAACCACAAATAAAGCATTTGGATTGCTTAGCTGGTTTAGACCTTTTCTTGAAAATAAATCTTGAACTTCCGGTTGTGGGATATTTTGACCGATATTGCCTTTTCTTAGTAGGAGGTCTTGACCTACAAGAACACTTACCACTTTGGTATTTTTGAGAACCCTTTCTGGAGTGGTTCTTATAACACCCAAAATGATATGTTTTAGTAAAGGAGTCAAATATGGCGGGGCTGAAATGCAACTCCTTTTTGACATTCTTACGAGTTTTATTGGCGGCACATTCATTTTTCAGAATGGTAAGAATGTGCTGGTGAAGTGAGGCTAGTGACAATGTATCTATGGCAATGTGTTGTGTTATATACCTAGGAGGGATAATATGGGGTACCAAGGGAGGTACCCAAGGTAATAATGTAATAATGGGATGGGCCATAGTAATAAATAAGGTGGTTAACCCATATCATGTAAAGGGACCACAAGTAGTTAGTAATAATGTAATGGGCCCATGGTATTAGTCCGATGGTATGAGAGAACCATGGTAATGATCCATGGTATTGTATGTATGAGGCCTATATAGAGGCTAGAGACTCCATGTCAAGGAAGAATGTCAATGAATATTGTATGAACAAGCATATGGCTTGTGGAGTGTTCTCCTTCCTTAAGGAGTGAATGTGTGGTGTTGCCCTACCTTAAGGGTTTGATCAATAAAGAGTTATTTCATATTATTCTGTTATATTATATTTTCATATCAGATCTATAATATTTCCGGGTTAGATCTATAACAAGTGGTATCAGAGCACTTCCTTGGGCAAAAAAGTGGAGTTTTTTTTTTTTTTTTTTTTTTTTTTTTTTTTTTTTTTTTGCAGGATTTCAGGGGCGACGAGTTTGCAGATCAGATCTGTACATTTTGGTGCAAGATCTACAAAATCTAATTCAGATCTGGATTCTATGTGAAAAAATACCCGATTAAAAA
The DNA here is from genome assembly GCA_000404065.3 of Pinus taeda. Classification (NCBI taxonomy): domain Eukaryota; kingdom Viridiplantae; phylum Streptophyta; class Pinopsida; order Pinales; family Pinaceae; genus Pinus; species Pinus taeda. The sequence continues at coordinate 54,941 of APFE031326985.1, forward strand.
AAAAAAAAATCGGTCGAATCGGAGTTCGGATGAAGGAGATATCGCTGATCTAAAAGTCAGTGGGGTTGCAAATAATTTTTCAGGGCAGCGAGTTTGCGGCGCAGATCTGGACGTCCTGGTGAAAGATCTGCAAAATCTAATTATAGATCTGGATTCTTTGTGAAAAAAATACCCAATTTCAAAAAACAAATTCAGTTGAATCGGAGCTCGGATGAGGGAGATATCGCTGATTTAAAATCAGCTCTTTTTTGCAGAAATTTTGGTGACGGCGGGAGAGTTGCAGCGTAGATCTGAAATTCTAGTGCCTGGATCAGAATTTCTATCACATGAGCAGATGCAGAATGGTTGTTCTATTTCCAAAAACAATTCATAATATGGATTTTGAGCAATATTGACAGAATTGTGGCCCTTTCAAATTTTCGCCAAGTAAGCGAATTTTTTTTCTCAAACCCTCTTCAAGGAAAAGTTTACTGGAAAAGATGATAGCTCTACTATTGAAGAATTCATACAAAATCTAAAGAACATATTTGGGGAGAGATGGAATTATATGGTACCACTTTTTTTGAAAGAAGAGGCCACCATATGGTGGAAATCACTGGGCATCATTAACTCGACCAAATGCCCGGATGAAGAAATGAAAAAACTCCTTATAGACAAATGGTCTCGGGCTAGAAAACAGGATAAGGGGAAACATGTGGAGTTATTTCCTACTGGTATATCCTTATTGTAGGTTCATGGGTTGATTCAGAAGGAGAAGATCGTTGTGTCTATAAATCCTAGTTGCAAGCGTAATTTTATCAATGTTAATTTGGCAAAAAAATTGCAAGTTCCAGCCAAACACATTGAAAACACACAAGTGGATGATGAGGATGTTCAGATTTATAAGGATTTGAAGCTTTCTATGGATAAGTATGTGTTGCATGGTGATTTTTATGCTTCAGATATGGATAACATGGATGTTGTTTTGGAATACCCTTGGATGGAATCAATGGGTACTGTCAATATTAATGTACAGAAGAAATTCCTGAAGCTTTGGTATAAAAAGAAGAAAATTACATTACAGGATATTTCCATCAATAAATAGGTAGAGTACATTGAGGCTAAAGCAGAAGATTTTCCAGGGACTAACATATCAGATGATGAGCCTTTGATGATCGACAATCAAACACAAACAGAGGCTGAAGCAGAAAAGGTTATAGGTACATCAAATGAGGGCGTAGTGGTTGAAGTCATATTGGAAAAGAAGACATCACAACAGGCACCACAACAGGTGAATTAAAGAAAAAGACATTGTGGGTTAAAACTTCAACATATCATCACCCACATCACCCTGCAAGAAAACAACCATCAAGATGGCAACCAATTAGCCACACGGACAACAACCCCCGCAAGACAGATAGAGAGGAGCGAAGATCCACCTACTACACATCTACACAGAAGAGCTACCACAGTCAACTTCCATCTCAAGCGAGCGAGGCACCAATGAGACCGAGGGTTCACCTTTCTCTTGGATGGCTAGATGCACGTGCATGGTACCAATGGACTACTCTTTTGAGTAGATCTTATTATTTGTGTTCTTCCCATGTTTCGGGGACGAAACATGCTTAGGGGGGTGGAATGTTATATACCTAGGGGGGATAATATGGGGTACCAAGGGAGGTACCCAAGGTAATAATGTAATAATGGGATGGGCCATAGTAATAAATAAGGTGGTTAACCCATATCATGTAAGGGACCACAAGTAGTTAGTAATAATGTAATGGGCCCATGGTATTAGTCAATGGTATGAGGGAACCATGGTAATGATCCATGGTATTGTATGTATGAGGCCTATATAGAGGCTAGAGACTCCATGTCAAGGAAGAATGTCAATGAATATTGTATGAACAAGCATATGGCTTGTGGAGTGTTCTCCTTCCTCAAGGAGTGAATGTGTGGTGTTGCCCTACCTTAAGGGTTTGATCAATAAAGAGTTACATCTATAATATTTCCGGGTTAGATCTATAACATGTTGTGTGATCAATGACAAACTAATTTAGGTATTTTTCCTGGCATGGAGGCTATGTAGTGCCTTATATAAGCTACATTATGGTGACCAGGGATTTTATAATAAAAATTTTGCATTGTGCAATAATATTCTGATAATAAATCTAAATTGCACAATCTTTGACTCATAAACATTTGGGCATAATGTTTATTGTCAGAGGAAATAACTCCCAAAAATTCATGGGAGAGAGCCATCAAAATAGCTTCCAAAGGATCATCATTTTCAATAATTTCTAGTTGCTCTTCTTTCTTAAGCGTTTCCCACCGTAGTCTGGCATTCCCTGTTAGGTTCCATGTGATTAATATGACTACCTCTTTCCATGAAGATTTAGTGTTTGCTTTCTTCTGAGAAGCCCATGCATTAATTTGTTGCAAGATAATTAATGTATGATCCCTGTTTAGGCAATCAAAATTGATAAAGAAAATATTGTTTTGATTTCCAATTTTTTTTTGGACATTCATATCATCTCTAACTTCTGCAAAGGCAAGATGTTGAGTCCAAGAATGAAATGGACTCTTTTTATGATGAGAGTTAATACCATCTTCTAATGTCTTTGCAGCTTTGTTAGAAAAGTTGAAAGAACTTGTTCTTTTCTGCTTAGTTGTAGAGGATCCACCTTCATCCCTTGATTGGCTTTCCATATTTATTTCTCTCGTGTAAAATTATGAAATTTTATTTTTCAGAAGGTTTAATTTTTCTCGTGCTAACTCGGTACCCTTTGCTAAGGCTTCAAATTGGCTTTCATCCTTTTCAAAAACTTTGAGAGAGAGACTGGATGAGGACTGGGCAGCTTTTATCAAGGTGAATTTGGGGCCTTCTTCTTCTATCTCAGAATATCTAGGGGCAGATCTTGATCTACTCATAGCAGTTTCAAAACTTGTGACTGCTTTTTGTATTACCACTAATTGATCATTAATTACTCTTAACCGACTTTCATGAGTATTCTAGTGAGCATATATTGTATCTATGCTCTGGTGGATATTTCTCACATGCTCTTTTACTTCTACAATGTCTCTTTCCAGATCATCTATGTTTTGGGCCACACAGATAGACATGTAGTTAGCATAATTTTGCATTTTTAAGTATTCTACTGGTTCAAGCTCCGTGGTTGATCGATAATGTAGAAATTGCAAATCACTCTGGATAGCACCATCTCTGAATTTAGGAGTACTATTACTAGGTTCTAGTCTCCTTTCTGGCAATTTTGCTTTTGTGTGTGTCTTTTCTCTAGGTAGACTGAACATTTTCTGGTCTCGGACAGGGAATATAATGCATTCAGGACAGTCTGAATGTTGTCCTTGGTGTGATGTAGAAGTGATGGTTTGGTATTTCTTTTTTGAATTTTCTTTTTCTTTTTCATGCCAATATACACAATCTGGTAACTGACGATGATTATGGCTACTTGAAGATACTGACAATCTGGGTGGTATTTGTACAAAATGAGGGACTCTGACTGACTGAATTCTTGGTAATTTTCTTTGTGAAGTAGTCGGTTGGGACCGTAAACTGGTACGACCATCAGGGTTTGGAACTAAATTTAATTGGTTTGGAGATGAAGTCCTTGCTAGCTGTGGATACTTTTGAGACATCGAAGTATACTCATTATTCCATTCAGATGGCAGACTTAGCTCACAAAATCCTACTTGCAATGGAGTAGTATTACCGGGACCAACAATTACACCTTCTTTTAATGCTTGTTGTGATAGCTTGGGATGTAGTGGAGGCATAGTAGAGGAGACAAATCTAATACAAACATTAGATTGGAGTTGTGCTATTTGTGTATGAGGGGTGGTATCATATCCATGGAACTGTATGTAACTTGGAGAAATTCATTAATATATGGATATGAAAGCGACACTTGGTATCTTGGGATGATTGAAGACCAAACATGACCATTATTTCAGGGGCTTTGGAATCCTCCTATCAATGTGTCTTCAAACTTATTATGTCTAGTATCAAGAACACAAGTTAGACATGATTTATCTAACCCTGGTCGTACAAGAGGATTAATCCCAAATTGTATGAGTCCGATATGTATGTATTTGTAACCATGACTCAGACCCCATTCTACATCTTCCTTTCTAATGAGAGGAATTTTATATACACTCTGACCAATAGAAACAGGAACATTTATAGAGGAAAATCTAAACAGTATAGCAGCATGGAACTGAAAAACTGGGAGTTTATATATTTTTTCCACCTCAATATTATGTAGTTCCGAATTAGGTTGTGGATTAAACTCCTACTCTACAACTCTAGTATCAAACAAAACATCTGTATTTCTTTTGTTCAAAAACTTTGTCAGCCATGCCCATTTTTCCTCATGTGCTTCTTTACGAGATTCAGTAGAGAAATTAAAACTTTACCTAGCATCCATACTGATGAAGATAAAAGGATTAAAAGCACCTGAAAAATTGCATATTTGTAATCATAGGTCATGCCCTACGCCCAACAACACCTTTCCTTGGCAATAATGGGACTTATCGCGGCAGACACCTTCAGCTTTCGCTTACAACAGATATGTTTTTCCCTTCTACCTCGAACAGAATGGACATAATGGCTCTAATATCTATATATATATATATATATAGATATATGAGAGTTGCACCGATATCTTCATCAAGATCATGACTAAGATCATGATTGCAGCTATAATGTATGTCGAGACATAGTGTGTCACTATGGGAACACCGAGATCCTCCCTATCAAAATTATGCCGAGACTGTGACTGTGTATAGAGTGTATGCCGAGAGTGTATCACTGTGAGATCATTTAGATAATCCTCGTCACAACTATGTGAGACTGTGACTGTGTCTAGAGTGTATGCTGAGACAAGGCGTGTTACCAAGATCTTTCTCATCACATATATGCTGAGACTACAAGGAGAAAGGTTCGAGCTATTTTCTGTGGCATACACCGAGACTGTGAGGAGGCTGAGACTTTATCTCTGTGGTACCCATCCGAAAAACACAGAGATACTTGTATGAATTCTCTGCCTTTTGTGGTGACCCTAACCACATATATATAGTGGTTTTCCTCTTCACTTGAGTCGACATGACTTGCTGAACATGTGTATCTCCATAGGTGAGCCTACATGACTTCTTTTTCTTATTGTTTGGAGGATGACTTCTTCAAGAGGGATTGTTCTTGTCTTTGGAGGGCTTCTAGACATTTCTATAGACTTGTATACATTAAACATAGGCTCAAAAAATAGCTCTTCATACATGACATTAATTCTAGACTCTAAACGAAAAATCCTATTATTCTAAAATTGCTTGCTCGCGAAACCCATGAAGCAAGTTTACAATAATAATTTTGTTATATTTATTACATCATTTACATCAGTCATAATTACATGTCATTATGAAGACTAAACCTAGTTACACTGCCTCCCCAATTGGAATTTGTATAGCCAATCAAGTGGACGTCATTCCTCCTATCATATTTCAAGTAGTAGTGGATTGTTGATTGCAAATATATTAGTATGTGCTTGGCTATTATCCAATTATAATGCTTCTGATCCACTCAAAATTGACTGGTAATATTCTTTGCAAAACATATGGCTAGTCAAGTATTCACCAAGTACATCAGTGAGCCCATCAATTGTCTATACCTAGTAGGATGGGCTAGATTTGGAAACCCTTAGTCTCTTCAAGTTTCTCATCATTGGGGTTGTCATTGGTTTTCAATCCATCATGTTAAACCTATTCAACATCTCAACCACATACCTCCCTTGACCTAGGTAGATCTCATTAGATCCCTACTAGAATTCTAGTCCCAAATAATAGTGCATCAACCCAAGATCATTCATATTGAATTCTGCTACTAGCTGCTTCTTGCATTCTTCAATTTGACCTTCCACACCTATCAAGAGAATATAATCCACATACAAAATAATGATTACATGCTCACCTTTTACAACCTTGAAATAAAGGTTTAGATCAACAAAACTTTTTGTGAAGCCCAATCTTTGAACGTAGGCATCCATCCTTGCATACCATGCCCTCGGTGCCTGCTTAAGGCCATATAATGCCTTCTTCAACCTGCAAACATATGCCTCTCTATCTTTGACTTAAAATCCCAATGGATTCTCTATATAGACTTCCTCATCAATTGTTCCACTCAGGAATGCAAGCTTAACATCCATTTGTTGTATATTCCATGTCATTGATGCTACCAAAGAGACCAATGATCGAATAGTTGTATACCTTGTTGTTGGAACAAATGTCTCTTCATAATTGATGCCTTCTTGTTTAGAGAAGCCCCTAGCCACAAATCTTTCCTTATACTTGTCAATACTTCCATTTGGTGCATGTTTAATATTGTACAACCACTTGGAAGTTATCACAGACTTATCTTCAGGCCTAGGTATGATCTCCCATACCCCATTCTTCATTATCAATTGGTATTCTTCGTTCATAGAATCTTTCCATTATTTATGATTGAAAAATTCCTCAAAAGTGGATGGCTCTGCTTCTATTATTTTTTTCATATATGTTGCATACCCTGAATATCTTTTGGGCTTCTTTATTTCCCTAAATGTGCCTTTAGTTGCTCCATGACCCTCTGCATCTAATAGGGTGTATTTCAACCAATTAGGTCTCTTTCTAGTCTCGGGGATTACCACAGGTTGTATAGGTTCAATTGGACCTTCATCTTCATGACTTTATTCTTCTTCTTCCCTAGCAACTTCCTCTTCAAATACCAAAATTTGCTCATCATCAGAGTCCAGAGGGAGATCTTTTGATTTCTTGAATGCAATTCTTCACCAATTATCACATCTTGATTGACTTTTATTATGTGTCCTTCCTTTATGTAGACCCTATAGGCCTTTGAAGAATTGGTGTAGCCAAAAAATGTTCCCTTCATGCCTGATGGATCCAACTTCTTTCTCTTGTCCTTTGGTATATGAATATAAACAAAACAACCAAAATTTCAAAGATGATCTACACTTTGCTTCTTCCCAGTGAATACTTCTTCAGGAGTCAAGTTATCTAGTGACCTGTGGGGACTTTGATTTTGTATGTATATAGTTGTCTTTGTTGCTTTACCTTACAATAACTTCAACAAATATTGATCATGTAGCATTGGTTTCACACTTTATTCAATGGATAGATTATTTTGTTCTGCAACTTCTTTGCTCAGGATTATATGGGGCTATCAACTCCCTCTTAATGCTAGACTCTTTACAAAAGGCTATCAGTTCTTTTGTAGTATATCCTCCTCCATTATCATATCTCAATATCTTGATTCTCCTTTCTATAAGGTTCTATACTTCAACTTTGAATTCTTGAAATTTGGTAAAGACTTCATCTTTGGATTCCATTAAGTAAACCCAAGTTTTCCTGGATTGGTCATCTATAAATGTGACATAATATAGATGACCTCCAAGAGACTTCAGAGTCATAGGAGCACAAAAATCAGAATGAATAAGATCCAATATTTCTTTTGACCTTGAAGCATTGCTTCCAAATTTTATCTTTGTGCTATTACCCAATGTACATCCCTTGCAAACTCCTTCACGATCTTCTTTGAATTTGGGGATGCCATTTACTATGGAATTTAGGGTTGGTAATATTTTGTAGTGGAGATGACCAAATCTTTTATGCCTAAGTTCACATGGGCTAACTTCAATGTGAACCAAAGCTTGAGTGAGGGGTGTTATCAATCTATAGAGTCTTCCTTCAAGAATCGCAATCATTCTAGCATATTCTATGCTTGATTTTTTATCCCATAATACAACATTTCCATTAATGAATGCAACTCGACCACCCTTCTCTTCTAAGAATGAAATGGAAAGTAAATTCTTCTGCAAACCTGGAACAAATAAGATATTGTTGTGATGAATATTTCCTCCATTTTCTAGCTTAATTGAAGTTGATCCAATTCCTCTCACAGGGTAGCTTTTATTATCACCAAGTTCTACAGAGTAAGAGGACTCCCCTTTTAATAATGTCTTTAATTTCTTATGTTGATTAGTCATATGCCTTGATGCTCCATTGTCGATCACCCAAATATTTTCATCTTGAAATGTGCCAGTGAATGCTCAGAATAATCCTTCATCCTTTGTATATGTCTTAATTCCTTCCTAGAAGAAAATAGGAGATCCCATACTTATTTTATTCCCTTGTTGAGTTGACTTGCCACCTTCATACACTTCTTTAGGAACTTCTTCAATTAGTATATATCTTCATTATTCCCTTAGCCAACCTTAGCTATGAAACCATGTTGAGAAATATAAAGGGAAATAGTTAGGATGATTTCTCTTTTCTTGATAATTTCTTATGATGTCCTTTTACTTTTTATTACTTGTTAGATTCTTCACTTATTATTGTGTTTGTGTATCATCAAACAACTATCAAAACAAGAATAACAAGTGCACGCGAGAACACAAAAGGTAGGCTTCAAGCCAGGGCCAAAACCTTTCCACTTGAAAGGAAAACCCGCAAATCTCTTCTTTTCTTATAGTTTCTTCAATTAACGAATTACAAGACCTCTAGACCAAGACCAACACCAAGACCCTCAAATACCAATTCCAACCATTCTGGATGATGCGCTTCCTTTTTTCAAGTCAAACTCAATCAAATTTCTTTTAGCAACACAACTTCGACCCCCCACTTCAGAATTTCAGCCTCTACTGCAGGTATGAAATTTTTGGCTTCCCCCGCAATAGCTACTGCCGCACGTGTGAGCTTGTTATGGCCTCCTAATGCTTCTTCAGACCTTTGCTTGCCTTTCTCCTTCTTTTGGTGGTTGAGTATGACCTAATGTGACCTTCACTAAACTTCTTTCTCTTCTTTCTTCAAGATCAAACCTGCAGAAGAAAAACCCTAGCCCAACAACAAAAATCCTAGCCTTCCTTCACATGTGTCAAAGAGAAATAGCCCAGAAATAAGTCTTCTTCATCCCATTCCTTCTCCATTGTCGTCTTTATCTTCTTCTTCACTTGGATAAGTGAGTGAAATGAATGTATTCCAAGGAGGTCAAGTTCCCTCCTTTATATAGGCTTGTAAAGGTGGACACGGCTCCTCAAAATAGGCTGACTTCCTATATTTCATGCCAACTTGGCCTTGAAGGGTATTTTGACACTTTTAATGACAAAAATAATTTTATTTACAAGTTACAATGTGCCCAATGGGGGCTTCAACTTATGAAAATGACTCTTTTGACTTATTTCACTAGGAAAAACCCTAGAAGCACTAAATGGGTGCTTTATTGAGATGTGTACCTTGTGAGGTACTCTAAACCCTAAACTTGATGGTTTTGGAGGAATTGGCACACAAGTGTGGCTTGTGGGAATGGAACCCAAGCATGTGGGATTTGCACTCGAGCTTGTGGGTGTGAATCCATGAGGATTATTGGACATGTGATGGATGGAAATGATAGAGGACATTGAGACAAATCCAACACATTGAAAATTGTCGAAATCTAAGTTATAGAAATGAAGATATTAACTTTTGAAGTTAATGTGTGGGTTTGCTCAAGGTCTGTTAGGTGTTTAGAGACCTTGTGACAAGTTGTCAAACCCACACATGTGATTTGATGTAGCCCTTTTATTGTGTATAAATATAAGGTGGAGGAGAGTCATTTAACACATCCCAGAAGCATATTTCATATTCTTCATATCAAGAAAGGCAGCTTGAGCGTAGGAACGCAGAAGTGTACAAACATGAGTGTAGGAACACGTGAGTATAGGAATACGCGAGTGCATGAACGTGAGGGAAATAACACATGAGTTCAGGAACATGTGAGTGAAGTAACATGTGAGTGTAGGAACGCATGAGTGTAGGAATGCATGAGTGCAGGAACGCACAAGTTTAGGAACATGCGAGTGAAAACATCACAAGTAAGCGATGAGCATATAGCAGACTGCACCAGGGTAATGTAGAAGTTGAGCAAGGCTAGGTATGCATTGTATTGATGTGTTAAGGTTGAATTGATGCTAGTGGATGGTGTTCTAGGATAGGACAGATTGAAAGTCTGTTAGCAGCCAAGAGGTAGGGTTTCCTAGGTGGTTGGTTTCCCTAACCAGGAGCAAATGCTACATCAAGGATTGGTCACTTGTGGTCTATTTGAGGGAAGCGTGAGAGTGGACCAAGTGTGGATAGTGGATTGGGAATTTATGGTTTGTTGGAGGACAGTGTGATAGTGCCCAAGTTGAAGCCTAGTGCACACCATCTTCATGGACCTAGGTGGTTGCTAGAGTGGAAGTTGTTAAGATCAAGTGTTTGATCAACTAGGAGCAGTTTGTGGATCCCTAGACTTGTGTGTGGAGAAGCACTTCTACAACAGATGATGGGAAGTCCTCCTAGTCCTTGTTCATTGTCGGAGATATACATCTTGCAATGATAATTTTTAGCCCTTCGTGCCCTATGTTGGTCTTCATTGGAGAAACACATGAAGGCCATAGTCGATTGAAGTCCCGAAGTAGCTAAGGAGCAACAGTTGACAATTGAGAGTTTTTCACAAGTGGTGTTGTGAACAACTTGACAGGAGTCTCAATGTGTTGTGTCCTTGATGGACTAAGGCAAAACTAGTGAGCAGATTGATAGCCGAGGTTTACTGGCCATATGGACTTGGAGTATTGATAGAGGCAGGATCTATAGATTGGGAGTCGAAGGACTGGGCAGGTGTAGGGTACGACTGAGAGGAGTTGAGAGAGCATGCTATATCCAGATGGTTAGAGTATATTGTTGAGGGTAGATTGGTCATCAATGGATTAACACCAAGCCTCAGTTTTGTATTCTTGTACTAGTGGATGTATGAGGGCCATTATCCTTGGAATGGGAGCCCTAGACTGTTTTATTCTTCAGTTTGATTAATATAACGAAGTTGGGTTAAAAATTATAAAAAGCTGTCTATATTTTGTGCACCAGTATATTTACTATTGTTTATATTTCATTGTGAAAAGTGGTTTCATTGTGATTCTTGGTTTGATAGCATCAGAGGTTTAAGATTCTATCCTAGACACCAAGATCATGGAAAAAAACATGGTATCAAAGCATATCTGAGGTACTTTGAGGGACAGTGAATTATAGTGTGCATAGTGAAGCAACTCAGAGAGAGTTGTGGGTGTCTAGATCATGGAGTAGAGGGTTCAGTTGAAGATATGGAGATGTGGTTTTGACAGGTTACATGGTGAGATGGGTTGGGAGTTCTGGCAGTGGTGAATTTGGCACACTTCAGTATGTTGTGTGGTGGTTTGTAGATCATGGGATTCCTTTGTTTTTTCATGGATGGTTGGGGAAAATCGAGGGTTTATTTCACATGGAAGAGATTAGGTTGATAGAGATGGCTTCAGGTGATGGACTATAGGTTAGCAATCTAGAGTCTTCATTGGATCGTGATGTTTCATATCTAAGATTAGAGGGATTTACACGAGTATTATTTGATCTAGGAGGATGAGTGCTTTCCAGATTGAGCCAATAGAGATCATGTAGGCTCAGAGGGAGCCTAGCCTCAGAGGGAGAATCCCTATGGAGGTTTGGGATCTTCAAGTTCAAATGTGATGAGGAAGAGGCACTACCGAGGTTGTCTGGTTCATTCTACATGGTATGCTGCATTGATGGACACCAGATGGGCTAGTGTCACCAATGATGATGGAGACTTCCTAGTGTTGGAAATTCCTCCCTCGTTAGGAGGGAATGCTGATATTTGTAGCTTGGGAGGTACTCCAAACCCTAGGCTTGATGGTTGTGGAGTACTTGGAACACAAGTGTGGGTTGTGGGCATGGAACCCAAGCATGTGGGCTTTTCACCTGAGATTTTGGGTGTGAATCCATAAGGATTATTGGATATGTGATGGATAGAGATGATAGAGGACATTTAGACAAATCTAATGCAACAAAAATCATCGAAATCTGAGTTGTAGAAATGAAGATATTAATTTTTGAAGTTAATGTGTGGGTTTGTTCAAGGTCGTTTAACACATCCAAGAAACATCATTCACAGTCTTCACATCAAGAAAGGCAGCTTGAGTGGAGGAATGTAAGTGAAAGAACACACGAGTGTGGGAACGTGTGAATGAAAGAATGTGAGAGTAGGAATGTGTGAGTGCAGGAACACGCAAGCGCAAGAACACGTAAGTACAGGAACGTGAGAGAGCAGGAACGCATGAGTGCAGGAATACATTAGTGTATGAACACGCAAGTGTAGGTTGCACGAGTAAGGGATGAGCATGTAGAAAACTGCACCAGGGTGACGCAGAAGCTGAGCAAGGCTAGTTATGTATTGTATTTATGTGTTAAGTTTGAATTGATGCTAGTGGATGGTGTTATAGGAGAGGACAATTTGAAATTCTGTTAGCAGCCAAGAGGAAGGGTTTCCTAGGTGGTTGGATTCAATAACCAGGAGCAGATGATACAACAATGATTGGTCACTCGTGGTATGTTGGAGGGCAGCATGAGAATGGACCAAGTGTGGACAGTGGATGGGGCATTTATGGTCTGATGGAGGACAACATGATAGTGCCAAGTTGGAGCTTGGTGTGCACCATCTTCATGGACCTAGGTGGTTGCTAGAGTTGTAGTTGTTGAGCTCAATGGTCTTATCAACCAAGAGAAGTTTGTGGAGCCTTAGACTTGTGTGTCGAGAAGGAATTCTATAGAAAATGATGGGAAGTCCTCCTAGCCCATGTTCAATGTGGGAGATGGACATCTTGCAGTGATAGGTGGAAACCCTCTGTGCTCTATGATGGTATTCATTGGAGCAATGCAAGAAGACCATAGTGGGTTGAAGTCCCTAAGTGGCTAAGGAACAACAGTGGATAGTTGAGAGATTTTCACAAGTGGAGATGTCAACAACTTGACAGGAGCCTTGATGTCTTGTGCCCTTGATGGACTAAGGCACAACTAGTGAGAAGATTGATAGCTGAGGTTCAGTGGCTAGATGGACTTGGAGCATTGATAGAGGTAGGAGTTGTAGATCGGGAGCCGAAGGACAACGCAAGTACATGGTACGACTGAGAGGGATTGAAGGAGTACATGATACCCAAATGGTCAGAGTATCTTTTTGAGGGTAGATTGGGTTGTCAATGGATTGACACCAAGCCCCAATTTTGTATTCTTGTACTAGTGGATGTATGAGGTCCATTATGCCTGGTATGGGAGCCCTAAACTTTTGTATTATTAAGTTTGATTAATATAACAAAGATGGGTTAAAAATTATAAAAAGTTATCTCTATTTTGTGCACTAGTATATTTACTATTGTTTATATTTCACTATGCAAGTATATTCATTGCGATTCTTGGTTTGGTAGCATCGGAGATTTAAGATTCTATCCTAGACACCAAGATCGTGGAAAAAAACAGTGCTTGACCTCTAAAATAAAATACCTTGAGAATGAAAGCCATGCTCCAATAATAACAATAATAATTTTCTTTTATTTTAAAATATACAAGAATCAAATGTACATTTCATATTTATGAAGACCAAACCTAGTTACACATTTTTCAACACATGATATCTTAATATCATTTTGGCACAATGTATTATAAAATATCTTAGGTGAAAAATGGTCCATGTTGATATATTTACTAATCCAATAATTGGTTTTTTTATATAATTCCTTAGGTTGATATGTTCATATCCCCCACCATCCTTATAATAATGTCATCAATAGTTTTATGCATACTTTGTTTTTTTCTTGGCTTGTCATAATTATCCATGTGATCATAGTAATAGCAATTCTTACTAATACAATAACATATACTTACATTGGATTTTTTTCTACATTAAAATTCTTATTGATCATATGCAACATCATTTAAATATCTTCTAAATTTTATTGTGGTTATAATATTAACTCGTATTATTTGAAAAAACTATAAAATTTTGAAAATAAGATTAAATAAAGTGTTCATTCAATCATTAATAATAGTGTGGTTTGAAAACAAAATTAAGAAGTCATAAGAATGATTTTTGGGGTTTTATTTTCCATATCATTATTATGGATGAATGTTGCACAAAATGTAAGTAGAAACTTTTTTATAGAGAGGGAATCAATACTAACTTGGAAAATCAGAATCATTCAACAAATGTGATTTATAAAAAAAAAAGAAAAAGAAGCATTACAAAAATGGGACAAACTTGCAAAACCTACACAATTAAACATGATAATGGACACAACTTAAAAACTCCTAGAAAAAAGGCCTATGCAATTTTCAAAATGCACATCAAAGTGGTTTTGGGTCTAAAATGAGGTTCATGGAAATATATGTTTGATGAGTCAGAATTCAAAAATAAAAATAAAAAAAGTGTCAATGATATCATTGAATTGGAACTATAGAATTCAAAAATGATTATGTGTAAATAGTTTTTTTTACACAAAATGAGTAACTTTTCATAAAATTTGTGCTTGGTGTTGTCCTTTGAGATGATTCTAGGTTAACTAATCATGCCATGGCATCTAAAATGTTCTGTTTGTTTTAATGTTTTTGGATGACCAATGTTATGAATAGTTTGAAAAAGGGGCTTAAACTTTAACACTTGCCAAATACAATGAAAGGGTTGTTTATTTGTCTTCAAAAAGTTAACTGATTTTAATTGAATGAATAACAAAGTTTTAAAGAATTACAACTTACTAAATATTCAAATTGAATATTTAATTAATTATAAGAGAGAGTGCATGTAAACAATGTTAACATGCTCAATAAAATGTATTTAATCTTATGCAGATGGGCGTAAAGATTTATAGATATAGAGGAGTTTATAATAACAGACAGTTTTATAAACTAATCTCTAATTATTGTTTATAACTTCATAGGAGATTTAAGATGGAATGATATTCAGTTTAATCTTACCCAAATTTCTCCAAAAAAACTTAAATACATGAAGAAAAACATAATGAAATGAACACATAAGAAAAATTCACTAGGAGACAAACTATTTGAGGCAAATCCAAAATCTTTTCATTAATTTGAAGCACATCTCCAGTTTGATTACAATTCTACTTTGAAAACTCATCCAAGGGTTCAACCCATAATAAATCGAAGGAAGAGTTATTTATACAAAATGAAAGATCTTCTAGAGATATTCTTTAACAAAATAAAAATATAGTACAAAAATATAGGAATCCCAAAACTACTAAGTTGTTGGCACTATTTCCAAGGAATTTGTGGATGATTTGTCCCCCAAAAAGTGTTGCCTTGTTGTCTGTTAGTTGGTGATGAAAGTTACTCAATTATTTCACACAAGTGACCTAATCTATATTCACTTGGTATAGAAAGATTAATCAATTTTCTGTAAAATTCATCAACCTCTGTATACTTTTCAAAATAAGGCTTATTAACAAAGATATGTTTGATTTCATGCTTGATTGTTAAATCAAAGTTCAAAGCCTTTAAGGATTCCTTCCCTTTAAGGTGACCTTTGATACCTGCAAATTTAGCTTTATCGGTTGCAATTGCATAAATCTTTTGGCATTATTCCTCCAAACTGATTAACCTATCATTTGGTGCCACTAATCCTAGCAGTCCTCTTTGGTTGAGAAAGTTGAACTTGAAATGAAACCTTTGGACAACAATTTTCTATGTTTGGCATTTTGTTTCCAACTGAGTCATGAAATTCTTTTGTTGCAAAGCCGTTTTAATCTCCAGAACAGTTTCTATCCTATCAACAATCTAAATCTTTTCGAATTTGGCACTGGTTTTTGAATTGAGCACTTTAATCATGTTTGTAGCTTCACTTGGTTTTTCCTTAAGGAGTTCTTTGACTTCCTCAATAGCTATATAACATCTATTAATGAGCTCTTCCTATTAAAAATAATCTATATTGGGGGCCAAACTTCAGTTATAGCTTGAATGATATCTGCCCAAATGTTTTCCTTGTCTTGGGCCAAGGTTTGAGCTATTAGTGACTCATTCTCTAACTCTTCAATCCTTCCTGTCAGCTTGTGGGACTTTTGCATCTCTTCAACATAAAGAGTATCATTCTTAATCTTTTGTGTCTCCATATTTTTGAATTTCTTGTGAAGCCTTTCATTTTCCTGTCTCTGGAGTGACAACTCTTGTATGACTTTGTTTAGATTTCTTGTTGTTGATGTAGACTCTGTTGTTGCTAATGTTGATTCCCATGTTGTCCCTACCACTGTAAGGGGCATAGCTTTAATTGGGGCTATGGCCACTTGAGTAGATTCTTCCTTTTATTTAAGTAATCTTTCTATCTGCTCTTCCATCGTCTTTATTTGTACATTTTGATCAATGATTAATTTGAACATTTCTTCTTTGTGCTGCTCATTTTCTTCTATCTCTGTAGTTTGAGAATCCTTTGTAGAAGGTAGTCTGAGCTACTTCCTTAATGTTGAAATATCGACATTCTTCTTTTTGATAATGTCCTCTGCAGCTTTAACATCAGAGGGATCATACCCAATTTTGATCACTAAGTGTTCTAATGATTTTACCCTATTATCCTTTGCCAAAGAGGATATCTTTTCTATCTTTAATTATGACTACACATTTGAAAGAGTTGTTCTTAATCTTGACAATGCCATAGAAGTGTTATTCATGGTAGAGAAAATCATCTCATCAGACTGCCTGTGCATGTCCATCTATTCAATTGGGTGTATCTCATTGGCATCAAAAGAAAATATGGTCTTCTTGTAGTCTGAAAAAGCCTTTGGAAAATGCACTTGAGCTTGTAGGAATGCCATTTGCATCCTGCCTTTTTCACTATCAAAGGCTGTCAATAAACTGTGTTGTGAAGTAGATGTCTATTTCCAAAATTGAGCATAGACATTTGCCTTCATAGATTCATTCTTCTGTTTTATTTCAAGGAAATTGGTGAATATGTTTGGCTCCTCTTTCTCACTTACTCCTGCTCACTAGGTGATCTCCAATAAATTCTATGAAACTGAAGAGGAGAATGGAGTGGTGACTACATTTTCTTCTTACCCTGTAGAAACCTGTGAATCATCCAGATTGATGATTATAGGCTCTTTTTTACCTTGAGTAGTAGTACCTTTGGAGTCAGTATTGTGTTTCTTCTGATAAATAACGAATTCCTTTGCACCCTTTGCTAAAGATGAATATTCTTCTCTTAGCCTCTTTTCCTACTTTCTTTGAGAAGTGGGAGTCTGGAGAGTAGGTGTAGGTAAAATCTGTTCTTCTGCTTCCAAAAGTGGTTTTCCTCCCATTGTTCTTGATTTATGTTTTTTTCAAACTCTGTTCTTGGAGTATGATTGTAAGGTGTGGTTTTGAGTTCCACCCTTAAGTTCGATATTATAATAAATGGGTTGTAAGACCGGGTAAAACTTGGTTGGAATCCCATATGTCTAAGGATTGAGTCTACTTCAATGCCCGCTGATCTAGTATTGCAAATAAATGATCCCACTTGGGATTTGATCTTAAACTGATATTTTCTCTTCCCTGAAACAAAATGTAGCTCGTCCATGTTGATCATTTGCCTTATATATTCCAAACAGAAAATTATCATCGGAGCATATTTAGGCAATTTGTATGGAGCTAACTCACAGCCATACACCTTGATTTCTGTGTAATTCTGGTAAAGATACCAGTCTCCCGTCTTAGCTTGTTCACTCAGGTGAAAAATTATTTTAATTTCTAGGGAAATTCTAGGCTCACTCTGACTGTTGAGAATTTGTGCAACTGGATGAATAAAACAATCGATGAAATATGAAAATTTGAGCTCAGTTTAGTTCCTCCTAACCAATGAGGTCCATTGTGTGACTGATTGACTTACTTGCTGACCATCCTACTTGTGTAAGGTTATAGGAAACATGTCTCCTTGTTGAAAAAGGAACATATGCACTAATACAAAAGAATACTTGAATACTCCTTCAATAGTGATTTTCATTAATTGTTCATGCATACTTTCAGCCAAAAATTGACTGTAATTATACATGAAAGATGGTTTACCTTCTTTGGAGAAGATGGATAGATAACCTAGAATAGATTCATATACCCATTGATCTGTTTGTTAACCTAATAATAAAGAAACTAAAGAAATGATATGTTTAGCTCTCTCAGGGAACATTGAGGTTGAATAAGGAGGGTTCTTTTTAGGAAGTTCAACATTTTCTAGAAGAAAGATCTCAAAAATTTGAGCTCTTTGGGGGAAAGTGAGCTTATGGTATAGATCCATGAGGAAAACAGTGGAGAAAAAGCTAAGGGAATCATTCTCAAGAATAAGAAGCATATTATTGATGGTTTCAAGTGCAATAGATATCAGAATGTCTCCATTCTAAGCTACCACAATTCTTTGTAGGGGATTGTACCTAGGTTGACACCGCATGACTAGATCATGAAATGGATGGGTATGAGGAAACATGAACATGGGAAATAAAGATTCCCATAGGTTAATTTCATCTTCTGTGTCCTGATAATTTTGTTTTAACCAATGGTGTAATTCAAACATGTCGAATTCGCACTCTGTGTCCACAATTTTGAAAAATTGGTCAGCTAAGGGAATGTGACCAAGGTCTAGGGTATTAGTGACTTTGGGATTTTCCTATGATGAGGTTTTACTACCAGAGGGTTGGCCCTTTCTTTTGGTTTCCATATTTGAAAAAATATGGGTGGAAGAAACAACAAAAGGCTAGGAGTAGGAATACCTAATAGAGAGTAGTCTTTGTTCGAATGATAGATCTAGCTATGCCGCAAGGTAGGCGCAAAGAGCAGTTAATATTTGAAAACATGTAAATCATAAATTGAAATAAACCAGGGAAATCACGCGAAGGGGATGAGGGGTTTATTTATAACGGGGAAGTGGATAACCGTTAGAAGGAAAATCATTACAAAACGGGAGGATATTCATTTATGGCCAACGGGAAGTTGGTAATGGATTGGAGAAATGGATAGGCAGATAGGAGCATAACATATATGGACACATGGATGGAAAGGATTAGTGGATGGAAGGTGCGGGAAATAGGGATAATTGTTGGTGGGATGATGTATGGATAAAGTGGGATGAGTGGATTTCGAAGGGGGGTGGGGATAGTGGTAAGTGGTAATGAGCGGGGGGGTGCGAAGTAAGGAAGAAGTGACATGTTGCAATGGGCCTGCCATAAAAGAAACCTATTTTCAAACCCCCCTCCCTTTCCATTATCGTGCAATTGTTGAAGGGGGTGTGAAATGGCTTCCCCACCATTCATCTAGGCGAGGAAGAGGAACGCCATCCAAAGGTACCCACTTGTTAGTGCTCCACGAAAAATTACTTCTGTCGTTTTATGACTTTAGTAAAAAAATCATAAGGTTTTATGTACACAAAATTAATCACTTTCAAGAGGTAGTTAAGTCCTAATCAAGAAAACATTAATGTAAAATTTGGCACATTTGTTCTAGTGGCCAATTACTTGCCTAATTTTTTTTTTGTAACCCTAATCTAATACATCACTTGGAAAAAATTTGAGCATGTTAGGCCATTATTTTATTCCATTCTATCCTATCTAATCATGTTCTACCAGATTAAACAATTTGGTGAACTTATTCACTAATCTTAGAACATAAATTTAAATTTTTTGATCATGATTAAACTATATGATTCAAATCAAAACACTAGGTTTTGGCATTTTAAACAAGCTGCACACAAAACCCTAGTTTATTTAAAATGTAATTTTGTTCTTTTCAAGTAGCATTTACATTTGCTCACTTGTACAAATTTTGATTTTCTTTTGATGGGGTTTCATTCATCTCTTTTTTTCTTTCTTTTTAATCTTCATTTTTTTATTCTATATTTTTTTATACCCTCTTTTATAAAAAAAACCTATTAAAATAACAAATTTTACAACATTGGCTCCAACTGGGGACTGCTTCCTCCCACAGGTTGCAGAGAACTTGCAGATCCATGTGCCTTCTCCTCGGGCTAATGGGGTCTCTGTTGAAAACAAATACACATTGCATGTAAAATAAAACACTCCGATGATATAGAAATGATGAATGAATGAGGAATTCCTCAATATTGAATGTAGTGCTTCAAGTATTTCCCATTGACAGGCAATGAGGAATATTTTCCTTCCAAATTTTGTAGAATAAAAGTATTATTTCCCTTAACCTTTGCAATGGTAAAGGGTCCAAACCAGAGGTTACCAAACTTTCCATGTTTTCCTATCTCTTCTCTTCTAGCGTCCCATCTTAACACCAAATCTCCTTCTTTAAAATTTATTTCTCTAGCTTTTCTGTCAAACAAACTTTTCATTTTGTTCTGATATTTCCGAAGCTTATAATGAACTTCATCTCTATTTTCATTAAGTTCTATAATCTGATTTATCCTTATGGAAAAATCATCAGGCTCTTCATTTGCTTCTTGTAAAAACTTCATGACAGGAAAAGCTAGATGTGTGGGAAATATATCTTCCTTACCATAGACAAGTTGAAAAGGAGGTTTACCTGTTGATCTCTCTAGAGAGATCATGTTTTCCCAAAGTGCATAAATGAGATGATTTTCCCAACTCCTTTTGTGATCCTCCTATGTTTTCTTTATGACTTTAACCAAACTCTTGTTTGAGGACCCTGCCAGTCCATTTCCTTGTGGATAGTATGGAGTAGAATGATGCAACAATATTTGGTATTTATGACAAAATTCAATCATCTTGACATTGTTGAATGTTTCTTCATTATTTATTACTATTTTCTAGGGGCATCCAAACCTAGACAATATGTATTCTTCAAGAAATTTAATAACAACAGTGTCAGTTTCATTTCTAAATGGAATGGACTCTACCCATTTGGTAAAGTAATATGTGGTAGTCAATATCCATCTGTGGTGACTACTTGATGGAGGATGAATTTCACCAATGAAATTCAATCCCCATTGAAGGAAAGGTTCTTGGACTAGTACTGGAACTAATGGAAATGCTGCTAATCTCTGATTTCCAGCAAACATTTGACATTGAGTACAACTTCTGACCTTTTCTCCCACTTGTGCAAACAAAATAGGCCAATAAAATCTTGCTCTTAAAATATTGTAGCCCTCCAAACATAGTGCCCTCCACAAATACCTGAATGAAATTGATCAATGATTCCTTATGTCTCATTTTCTATTGAGAAAGTAAAAGAATTTTAAGAGGTTCCTTCCAATACAGATTTGCATTAAAAATACAGTATTTTATGGCCTTCAACTTCAATTTTTTACATTGATTCTTTGTAAATTCAGATGGACACTCAAAGTCTCTAAGAAAATTCACAATATCAATGTACCAATTAGATAATAAAAGTTTCTCATCAATATGATCAGAATTGATTGGTTTGAAGAAGAAGGTTCTTGTGGATTCTTCTATGTTGTAGATGAAGAAGGTTCTTGTGGATTATCCTCTGTTGTTGAAGAAGAAGGTTCTTGTGGATTCTTCTTTGCTGTAATTTCAAAAACGGAATTTATTCCCAAGATCTGACAATTGACTCAGCAAGCAGTTTAGCCAAGCCTTGACCCTTTACCAATTTTGTAGTTTTGATAATGAGATCATACTCTAATATCTTAGTAATCCATCTGCCTCTCCTTCCATCAGTATCAGGCTGAGATAACACAGTTTTAACAACACTATTGGGTACATAGGCAATAATAGAAGAGTGAAGGGCATAGACTCTAAAATCTTTCAGGGCTTGAACTAAAGAATAGGCCTGTTTTTCAATGATGTCATATTTTAGCTTAGCATCTCTCATGACTTTACTAAAAAAAGCAATAGGTTGGTCATCTCCATCTTTATTCTTTTGCAAAAGAACAACAACCAAGGTAGTTTTAGAGGAAAAATAAAAGATACTAAATGGTTTAGAATAGTTTCGGTTGGCTAATATAGGAGCTTCTAAAATGGCCTTTTTAATATGATCAAATGCATGCCTTGCTGGAATGGTTCATTTAACTTCATGATTCTTTCTTAGCATACCAATGATATCCTTAAATATTTCAGCATAATCACGTATAACCTTCTTAAAAAATTGCTCTTCCCAAGGAAAGCTTGAATTTCCTTCTTATTCCTTGGTAATGAAAGTTCTTGTATAACTGAAACTCTTTTAGGATCAATGATTAATTTTTATTATAAATAATATGTCCAAGAAATTTTCCTTCCTTGAGTGCAAACAAAAACTTTTTGGGATTAAGATAAATCCCAAACTTTCTACACCAGTCAAAACCTTCCTCAAGTGCTTTAAATGATTTTATCAGAATTGGAAAAAATAGTGAAATCATCAAGATAAATAACAAAAAATTGTTTTTCTTACCCACAAATGCTAAATCCATAGCTCTTTGAAAAGGATCTCCTGCGTTGGTTAACCAAAAAGGCATCCTAGCATACATAAATGTACCCCAAGGAGTTGTGAATGATGTATTTTCTCTATCCTCTGGAATGACCATATAATTTGATTGTAGCCAGAAAAACCATCTAACAAAGAAATTTTGTTAGCTCCTGAAACTTTTTGAAGTAATTGATCCATCTTGGGTAATGGATAATTATCTTTCGAAGATGATTTATTCAAATTCCTAAAATCCACCCATAATCTAATTTCACCATTTTTCTTTCTCAGTGGGACTAAATTAGCTACCCAATCAGAATATCTCAATGGAACTATAATTTTAGCATAAAGCAACTTTTTGAGTTCTTTTTCAATGATAGGAAGAAGGACAGGATTAATTCTCCTTAACTTTTGCTTAAAAGGTTTAGCCTCAGGTTTTAAAGGGATGTTATGTTCAATGAGAGACGTATCATATGTCTTTAATTCACTATAAGAGCAGGAAAAAACATATTTATAGGCTTTAAGGAGAGGTAAATATTTATCTATGACTTCCATTGACAAAGATGAAAAAAAATTAATATTTTTTATTCCTTCAGAATTTCCAATGTTACAAATTTCAATATCTTCCTCAGGTGAATTTGATAATGGATTTTTGGGAACATCATTGTGATCAAAAAGATTTTCAATAGGGACCAACCCTTAGGAATAAAATTGTTGGATAATTGAATAATGTTATGATTAGCAATTTTTTAGTCAAATTGGGGTATTTGATTTTCCTTATAAGATTCATAATTATCGAGTTGTTCTTATTCAATTTGCAGGGTTGAAAATTCATCGATTACTTGCAAAAAGGATTTTAAATTCTCATCATCATCAAATATTTGGAAATGTTTAGGATTGTTAGGAATATATGGTCTATACTTAACTTGAATTTGATATTGGACAAGCATTTGATCAGGAATTTAAAAAGAAGTAGCAGAAACAACCAAAGAATCTGCATGAATATTTTGATCTCTTGGAATAGCAGTGATGTTAAATCCTTGAAAGAAATGATCCACTGAATCCCAAACTTCATTCCTATAAGATGTTGGAAATAATACTGAGGGGGGGGGGGGGGGGGGGGAATCAGTATTATCAAACTCTTTTCAATTTATACAAATATTTGCAGATGAAACTTGTGTATACCTCCCAAACTTATAATATATTAATCTGTGTGTCAGAACCATATAACAAGAATAAAAATAGAGCAACAGTCACACCAAAGAACACAAGATATAAGGTGGAAACCCAATGTGGGTGAAAACCACTTGTTGCAATATGTCTCTATCTTCTTTCAATTAGAAACTTCTTTTTACAATGAGTTTGTACTGATGCAGTCATTTACCAGTACATAGGCTTCAACCTGCATAAGGCTACAACCTTCTCATTTCTTCCAGGGAGATCCATGAACATTAAATAACCATCAAGTACATGTGAAACAACCAATAGCTTCTCAGAATGAAGTAACCAAAAAACAATACCAGTAACCAGACACTGATTCTAAACCCAGAATTCTACAGCAATAGACAAAAAGAAGCCAAAATATATTTGAAGGAAAAGTCTGCAACTTCACCAATAGAAACCTGCAGATATCCACACTTTTGCCGTGTCTAGCCTGTGCAGATCCGCACCTGCTCTGTCTTCTGTCCTGCGCAGCGCCACACTGCTCTGTCTTCTCTTCTGCGCATCTCCGCACCTGCACTGTCTACTCAACTGCGCACCTCCGCACCTGATTCGTCTTCTGGCTTGCACACCTACGCACCTGTGCCGAATCTTGCCTGCAGACCTCCGGGTATAGACACTTTATCAATCCTCAATTATATCCTAGACTGTTAAATTCACAGATCTGATCATGCGGCAAAGAGATCTCGAGCCATAAGTAGATTCGCCTTATAATGCTTAGGTTTCTCCTTGATTCAAATCTAGCTATCACTCACAAATCGATCACCAAAATTTCAGATCTTGCTCTTAAGATATTCAACGTACAAGTGAATAGGCCAAATGATCTCCTTCCCTTTTTATAGTCTAGGCCTTTCTCAAACCATGGACCAAAACCATAGAGATCCAATACTAGGGATCCAAAACTTGGGTTCAATATTTTAGATGCAAAACCACAGATCAAAACCATAGGATCAAAAAACGTCAGACTAGATACCATGGACCAAACATAATATTTTCCACGTGCACGTTTTTCTCTGCATGAAAGTCCATGCATTTTAGGTTTGCACTTTTTGTTCAGAGCACATGTGAACATATCCACATCTTATGAGAGGCGCACCTGCGCAACCTGTCAATGACCGCACCTTTTGGACGGTGCACCTGCAGAACCCGAAAATAACACTGCTGCACTATAATTTGTCATTTGATTCCTTTGTCCTACATCCCATGTATTCTGTCACATCTGATATTTCTACTGTAGACTCATCTGGTTGTGTATACGTGAATTGTTCTTCTATGAGAGGGTTGCCATCAAGTACAACACATACATCATAATGCCAACAATCTCCCCCTTTGGACTTGATGGCAACAATACCCAATCACTCTCCCCCTTTGACATCAAGGGAAAAGGGCGGACCATTCTGCTGACCATTATCCCCCTGAGGACTTGTTGTATATGCCAAGGTGTATGAAGCTGCTGAAGCTCCCTGCTCTACTAAAGTGTTGTTCATGCTCCCCCTGATTGTAAACAATGTCTACAAAAGATGTTCTACAAGAAAGAACATGACTCCATACATCATAAGTGACCTTGCTATCATCAAAGACTCATACACACATCCATCTCCCATCCAAAGGGGAATAAAACAAGAACATACATCATTCATCCCAGGCATAGTGGGGAAACCAAAATAGGTCATTACATGACCTTGATATGAAAAGAAATAGAGACAAAAGGATTAGTTATCCACAACTATCATCAACAGTATCTGTCAATCAAGTATCTATTCCACCAAAAACAACTGTGGAATCAAACCAAGGACTTCTACGATAATGCCAACAATGCGTTATTAGAAGAATATATGCTCCCCCTGAACTTGTGCCAGATGGTCTCTGTCAGACCCACACGACTGTACCAGCATATGTACGCATATCCACCTATGTGCAATCACATACAAGATTCAATAGCAAGATGATGCATCAACGACCCCCATCTTCTGTCTGAGGTATTCAAATGTCTCCCTGGGCAATGGTTTGGTGAGTATATCAGCTACTTGTTCCTTGGAAGGAACATACTCCAATTTAACCTTTTGTTCAAGCACTTGTTCCCTTAGAAAATGATACTTGATAGGTATGTGTTCAGTCTTTGAATGCATGACAGGAGTTTTTGAGATATTGATTGCACTTGTATTATCACAGAAGATGGAGATAGTTGGAGTATAGGTGATTTGAAATTCTTGCAAAATTTGCATCATCCAAAGAAGTTGTGTGCAGAAAGATGCAGCAGCCACATATTCTGCTTCAGCTGTAGGTAAAGCAATTGAACTTCGTTTCTTGCTAAACCATGATACTAATCTGGATCCCATAAAGAATGCACCACCACTAGTGCTTTTTCTGTCATCCACGCTTCCTGCCCAATCTGCGTCTGTATATGCATGAAGTGTGAGGTCTGCATCTGTAGGATACCATAAGCCATAGTTTTGTGTTCCTTGAAGATATTTGAAGATCCTCTTAACTGCCTGAAGGTGTGCTTCCTTTGGATTAGCCTGAAATCTTTCAACTATTCCCACTGCATGCATGTTTTCTGGCGGAGTTCCTGTCAGATAGAGTATACTGCTAATCATGGATCTATAGGTTGGTTGATGTACTGCTGCTGATTCATCATTAGAGCTGAGACTGCATCCTGTTACCATAGGGGTACATACCGGTTTCAAGTCTTCCATGCCATATTTCTTCAAGATTTTATTTAGGTACTTGGTTTGTGATAAAAAGATACCATCTTTGTTTTGTTGGATTTGTAAACCAAGGAAGTATGTCAACTCACCAATCAAAGACATTTCAAATTCTTTTTGCATCACCAAGGAAACGTTTTGACTCATGGATTCTTCATTGCTGCCAAAAATGATATCATCCACGTATACAACAAGTATTAGCAATTTATCATTATCAATTTTTATATATAGATTGTTATCTGCTGAGCCTTTTGAGAAGCCTTGTTGATGAAGGTATTTGTCTAGACGATAGTACCATGCCCCTGGAGCCTGTTTAAGACCATAGAGAGCCTTCTTAAGCCTACATACAAGTTTTGGATCATTTCCAAGGATAAACCCATCAGGTTGTTCTATATATACTTCTTCATTTAAGTCTCCATTCAGAAAGGCAGATTTTACATCCATCTGAAATACTTTGAACTTTTGAAAGATAGAGAGAGCAAAGAACATTCTTATAGCTTCAAGTATGGCAACTGGAGCAAAAGTTTCTTCAAAGTCTATGCCTTCTTGTTGCACATACCCTTTATAAACAAGTGTTGCCTTGTTTCTAACAACTTCTCCATTTTCATTTAGCTTATTTTTGAAAATCCATTTTGTCCCTATGACATTTTTATCTTGTGGTCTAGGAACCAACTCCCAAGTGTTATTCTTCTCAATCTACTCAAGTTCTTCCTCCATGGCTTTGACCCAGCATTCATCCTTGCATGCCTCTTTTACATTCTGTGGTTCAGTGGAGGAGAGCAATGCTAGATAGCTTGAAGCTTCTGAAATGGTTCTCCTTGTTTGTACACCTACCTCTTTCTACCCTAGAATTTGGGATTTCGGATGATTCTTCTGAACATATCTGGATGGAGTCTTCTCTTCTATCCTTACCTACTCTTCTGGTGCCTCATGGATTTCTTCTTCGTCATGAATTTGATTTGATGTTGACGGATAGTCTTCGCCATCTTCGAAAACTTCAGATCTTACATGTCTAGGAGTGTTTCCTTCTTCATCAACCACTATATCAATGCTTTCAACAATTTTGCCAAGTCTTTTATTGTAACATTTGTAAGCTTTGTTGTGGGGAGAGTAGCCAAGTAAAATGCCTTCATCTGCTCTAGGTTCAAACTTACCAAGATTTTCATCAGTCCTTTTAATGTAGCATTTTCTTCCAAAAATTTTGAAGTATTTTACCATGGGAGTCTTACCATACCAAAGTTCATGAGGAGTCTGAGTGTTGTTTAACCAGATGTTTGTCTTGTTGAGGATAGTAACAGCAGAAAATGCGACTTCACCCCAGAAGGTTGCAGGAGTTCCAGACTCATCAAGCATAGCACAAGCCATTTGTTGAACCGTTCTGTTCATCCTTTCTACTAATCCATTTTGCTGAGGAGTCCTTGTAGTAGAAAATTCCCTTCTGATTCCATGTTCTTCACAAAAATCGAAAAATTCATTTGAGGTAAATTCTCCTCCTCGATCAAATCTGAGACATTTGATTCTATGGTCTAATTCGTTTTCAACCAAAGCTTTGAATGACTTGAATTTTTCGAAAGCTTCATCTTTATACTTCATGAGCCCTATCCAACACATCCTTGAAAAGTCATCAATGAACAAAATTAAGTATTCTTCTCCTCGAGGTGACCTCTTCCTAGTTGGACCACATATATCGATGTGGACAAGTTCAAGTGGCCTGCTAGTTGATCCTTCCTTCTCAGGGAAATTAGTTCTAGTTTGCTTACCAAATTGACATGATTTTCATATTGTATTGTATGGAATTCTGATGTCAGGAAGATCACGAACTGCCTGATATTTGCATGCTTTCCTTATCTTGGAGAAGCTAAGATGCCCCAATCTTTTGTGCCATAGCCAGTGTTCGTCATTCTTGCTCAGATAGCATTGTTGTTTTCCTGTGTCAAGCTCACGAACAATACATCCATTTGATCTAAATATTACCTTAGTTCCTTGATTGCACATTTGACTAACACTTAATAAATTATGCTTTAAGCCATCAACATACATAACATTACCAGCTTTGACCTTCTTTTTCAACTGGGCAAAACCTTTACCTTTTATGAATGCCGGGGTGTCATTTCCAAATGATACCTTCTTTTCCCTTTCTAAGGCAGTATATGACTGAAGTTTTTCTTTATCACCTGTCATATGTTTTGAGCATCCACTGTCAATGTACCATTGATTTTCTTGTCCTTCCGCATAAAGGGCTATCCCACATCTTTCTGGTTGTGGTTCTTTCTTTCTCCATGTTTTTGAACTCAATGAAGTCTGCTCCTTTTGAATTGTTTGCCGAAACGTGCTTCTGCATTCAGAATCTTCCTGACCGAAATTGTTACAGATAGTGCATTCTATTTCATTTTCAAGAGCAGAGAAGTTATTGTAGGTTCTTTTCATGATTCTTGTCATACCCCTTTGTTTT
Organism: Pinus taeda; assembly: GCA_000404065.3. NCBI lineage: Eukaryota > Viridiplantae > Streptophyta > Pinopsida > Pinales > Pinaceae > Pinus > Pinus taeda. The sequence continues at coordinate 83,543 of APFE031326985.1, forward strand.
TGAGCTTCCCTAGTCATGATGGTCTTATAGGCAACACACTGAGCAGCTTTATGACCAAAGTTATGACAAGAGAAACATTGGCCATTGAAGAAATTCCTGCGACTATCAAATCTACCAACCATATGATTGTAGTTTCCATCCATTCTTGAGCTGAATTGAGAATGATTTACCTGAGGTCGGTTGAGGCTTCTGTTCATCCTTGAAGTAGATTACTCCTGATAATATTTGATCATTCTTGAAGCAACTTGTCCCTGATTTACCTGGTGATCTGCATCATGCTTTTGCTGTTCATTTCTCCTTGCTACATCAAGGTAGCTTTTGGAGGTGGATGGCTTCTGTGCTTGCTTATGAGATTGAGACGCTTCTTCGGAATATCCAAGACCTGTTTTGATTAGAGGAGAGCGATGCACTTTGATAATCTCATCTAGAGTTTCAGATCCTTTAGCAAATCTGAGATTAAGGGCTTGTGTTTTCTCAATTTCCTTTCTAAGTCCCACAATTTCACATTCTAACTTTTCATTGTGTTTATCCTTTTCAGCAAGTTGGAATGTTAGAGTATCAATAATCATATTCTTTTCTTCTAAAAAAATTTTAAGTTTAGAAATTTCTTCATACAGACTTTCTTCATTTATAGCATCCAAGAAATCATCATCTTCAAAAGCCATCAAAAGTCTATTTTCATGACCTCGTTCATCTTCATCACTATATGAAAGTCCATCACTGTCTTCATGAGTATAATAGCTCTTCTTACTTACATACTAATTTCTGTTCCATCTAATAGGTTCCTTACCTCTGTCTAATTTATCTTTATGAGGACATTTTGCAGCATAATGATTGACTCTTCCACAAGAAAAGCATTTGAAAGGTAGCTTACCTCTGAATCTTCCAGTTCCCCATTGAAGGTTCTTGACAAAATTTGATTCTTCCTCTTCTTCTGATATATGTCCTGGCTCATAGTAATCTCCTTTTCTTGAAGCTTTGAATGCAGCTTCTCTTCTGTCTGATGGTCCTCCTTTTCTCATTTCGTAAGCAGTTATAATTCCGTGTAATTGTGACATGGTAAGATTCTTTATATTCTTCTTTTCTTCTATGGCATAAAATTTTGAATCAAACTTAGGAGACAAAGATCTTAGAACCTTCTCAACCAAAACAACTTCTTTTATTTCTTCACCCAAGTTTTTCATACAATTTACAATCTCATCTATATGCAGGAAATAGCTAGCCACACTTTAATCATTACGCATTCTGAGACTTTCATATTGAATTCTAAGAGTTTGTAATTTTTCTCGTTTTACCTGCTCATCTCCTTCATAGCTCAGAACGATCTTGTCCCATATTTCTTTTGTGCTTTTGAGCTGCATCACCTTGACAAATTCTGATTGAGATAGAATTCCCAATAGAGTATTGACAACTTTTGCATTTGTTTCATACTGCTTCTTACCAGCTGAATCTATAGGAGTTGTTGATGGAAATGTGTATCCTATTTCCACAATATCCCAAACTTCTGTACCAAGAGATTGAAGATAATCAATGATTCTTACCTTCAAATAGACGAAGTTGGTTCCATCAAATATCGGTGGCCTGATAGATGCTTCCTTTTCGTAGTTGCTCACGATGATAGATCTTCCTTCAAGTGATCAAGCTTTTCCTGAAGGACCTGCTCTATTACCAATTGTTGGAAATAATACTGAGAGGGGGGGTGAATCAGTATTATCAAACTCTTTTCAATTTATACAAATATTTGTAGATGAAACTTGTGTATACCTCCCAAACTTATAATATATTAATCTGTGTGTCAGAACCATATAACAAGAATAAAAATAGAGCAACAGCCACACCAAAGAACACAAGATATAAGGTGGAAACCCAATGTGGGTGAAAACCACCTGCTGAAATATGTCTCTATCTTCTTTCAATTAGAAACTTCTTTTTACAATGATTTTGTACTGGTGCAGTTCTTTACCAGTACACAGGCTTCAACCTGCAGAAGTCTACAACCTTCTCTTTTCTTCCAGGGACCATGTTTCATAAATTTTCATACTGGATCCATGAACATTAAATAATCATCAAGTACATGTGGAACAACCAATAGCTTCTCAGAATACAGTAACCAGAAAACAATACCAGTAACCTGACACCGATTCTAAACCCAGAATTCTACAGCAATAGACAAAAAGCAACCAAAATATATTTCAAGGAAAAGTCCGCAACTTCACCAATAGAAACCTGCAGATATCCGCACTTCTGCCATGTCTAGCCTGTGTAGCTCCATACCTGCTTTGTCTTCTGTTCTGCGGAGCGCCACACTGCTATGTCTTCTGTTCTGTGCACTTCCGCACCTGCACTGTCTACTCAACTGCGCACCTTCGCACCTAATTTGTCTTCTGGCTTGTACACCTCCGCACCTACGCTGAATCTCGCATGTGGACCTCCGGGTATAGACACTTTATCAGTCCTCAATTATATCCCAGACTATTAAATTCATAGTTCTGATAATGCGCCAAAGAGATCTCGACCCATCAGTAGATTTGCCTTATAATGCTCAGGTTTCTCCTTGATTCAGATCTAGCTATCACTCACAAATTGATCACCAAAATTTCAGATCTTTCTCTTAAGATATTCAATGTACAGGTGAATAGGCCAAATGATCTCCTTCCCTTTTTATAGTCTAGGCCTTTCTCAAACCATGGACCAAAACCATAGAGATCCAATACTAGGGATCCAAAACCCGGGTTCAATATTTTAGATGCAAAACCATGGACCAAAACCATAGGATCAAAAAATGTTAGACTAAATAACATGGACCAAACATAACATTTTCCACGTGCGCGTTTTTCTGAAGCACATGCGAACATATCTGCATCTTATGAGAGGCGCACTTGCGCAACCTGTCAATGACCGCACCTTTTGGACGGTGCACCTGCGGAACTTGAAAATAACATTGTTGCACTATAATTTGTCATCTGATTCCTTTGTCCTGCATCCCATGTATTCTGTCACATCTGATATTTCTACTGTAGACTCATCTGGTTGTGTATATGTGAATTGTTCTTCTATGAGAGGGTTGCCATCAATTACAACACATACATCATAATTCCAACATAAGATATAAGTCTAGGATGCTCGGTTTGACAAAGATTCCTTACTTGTTTGACAATGAATTTTGAGTCACTGAATACACTTAGATTCTGCACTTTAAGACTTCTGGCTAATTCCAATCCTTGCAAGAAGGATTTATACTGCAACGTTATTTGTCACATCATATTCAAGTTTATAGGATTGAGTAATATTTTCTTTGTCTGTGAAATTAGTACAATTCCAGCTCTGAATTTTTCCTTTGAGCAAGAACCATCAAAGTATAATCTCCAAATATCAGTCTTAATGGTTTTTGGCTTGTCTACAATGTTTTCAATTAACTAAGCTGAGTGTTTTGGGAATTATTCGATGATAATTCAAAACATCCAAAGTCTTGATATATTGCATAAATGGGATGATTCCTTGCTTGATTAGATTTACAAACAGTATTCATGAATCTTACTTCTCTGTATAATCTGAGATGTTCAGCCCCGTATATAGGAATAGTAGCATAAGACATATCCATTCGAAGACTTCCTCATAATTTGGCACAATAGGATCTTGATAATAACATGCTAAATTTGGGAGGGATATCAATGACTACAATGTCTAAAACTACACTCTTAAGAGGGATCCGAGCTAAGGTAACCACCAGATCTTTTATAAGTCCAAGACAAGGTACTTTCTTGGAGTCAAAAGTGTAAAGACCATGATAAGTTCTTGGGACATCTAATTGAAGTTGGTCCATGATAACCTTTGACATCAGATTATGGGAGGCTACAAAATCTAACATGCAGTTATATAAAAATAAAACATGAACCTTTAGAGTCACATAAAAAGGTTGTACATTTTCATCAATCATATCTAAGCTGGGACCGAAGACTATTGAAGGCTTTTCATCTTGTAAACTTATTATATCTCCTTCAGTGTCAACACTAGATGACTGTATCCACTTAGAAACTTGATTTTTTTACCTTGGATTCTTTGAAAGTTTAGATAAAGGAATGGGTATTTTAACTCTTTCTAATTCCCTTTCAACATTGAAAGTGGTTAAAGCAATTTTATCAATTGAAGTTGCTTTAGTTGTTTGATTCAATGGTTGAATTGTTGTTGTTTAGGTTTCGGTGGATTTGATTTGTGGTTCATTTAAAATGTGATTTTTGGGAGGTCTACCAGGCCCTAACCTAGGTCTTAAGTCATATCTCCTATTCATTTCAGCAATTAAAAACTCAAAAAAGGCTTGATACTTTGAAACTTGTGAGTATTCTTGATCTTGTTGAGAAGTTTGATTTAAAGGAATAGAGACAATAGCATTTTGTACAGATGAATGATCAAAATTATTTATATCCTCAGTAATCAAAGGGCTAGTGTCTTCAGGTTGTTGATCATCAATCATCAATGGAGGTTGAATTTTTTGATCAGTATTTGGTCTTTATAATATTTGGGTTTGAGGATCTCTCCTGAATTGAGTTTGAGGTCTAGCAGCAATTTGTTGAATGGTTCTAGGTTGAGTTTCTATTTTTGAAATTATATTTTAAAGGTTTCTAAGTAATGAAGTGATTTCATCTATCTTTTGATCTTCATTTTTAGTTTTTGAGGAAGAACCTTCTTCCTTAGCTTTCATATTCCTTTTAGATTTTTTTGCCTTAGCTTTAAGTTTAGCTGATGCTGACCTATTGGCCTCAACTTCTATATCATTTTGTTTGCAAGTATTCTAGGGTATGGGATGTCCTTTCCCTAAGCATAACTACAAAATCATCTTCAAATTCTTTAGAAAATATAACTTTCGCTATTGTTACTGGTGGTTTACAGTTAGGTGGCATCTTATGATAAAGTTTATTGAATCTTTTTATGAAATCTGCCACTGGCTCACCATGGTTTCTTTTTAGTTCTAATTTTGTGAGATAGTAAACAGGATCCTTCTTAACCCCCCACTAATTCTTAAATATGGTAGTTAATTCGTTCCAAGAATGAATTGAATTATCTCTCAGGTGTCTAAAGCAAATCCTAACATTCCCTTCCAATGATTGAACAAACAATCTCATAAATACATCTTCATGTTATATGTTCATGTTATCAGAAAAATCCAAGAAGGCATATAAATGATCTTTAGCAGACAAACCAGTTTCTCCATTAAACCTTGGCAGGTGTTTTAAATACCCATCATGATAATTATTGAGTACATTAGGAAGCTGTAAAGTAGCATAATTGGCTTGAATAATGGGTCAAAAATTAGCCATAGTTGAAGATGAAGATGAAGATGAATCAGTAGAAGATGTGGTAGATGATGAGGTAGAGGATAATGAAGTTGTAGGTCAAGATGGAGGAGTAAAATTAGGAGGAGGGGTAAAAGAGGGTGGAGGATCTCTAAAAGTTTTAAAAGGTGTTTTAATAAATAACTTCTAAACCTCTGTTTCAACTTCTTCCTTATTTTCAAACAAAGGATTTGAATATACAGAAAAATTTTCCTCGGGTTGGGAAGAAGTAGATGGAAATGTATAATGAGTGGGGGAGATAAAATCAATAGGTTTTAACTCCGGTAAATGTACATCCAATTCTACTTCTGACTTGGGTGAATCTAAAAACATTTCAAGGATTTTATATGATTCCAAAGAATGGACTAATAGAGATGACTGCAGATCAACTCCTTTGGATAGTAGTTCTAAAACCCTAGGTGTTAAATCAGCCAAGTCTAATGGAGATGGAACAGACCTAAAGGGATCAAAATCTGAAATATCTTAAGGTTGTAGTGGTGCAGAAGAAGAGGCAGAAGCTTCAAGTCTCCTTCTAAAAGAGGCTTCTCTTACTAGTCTCTCTAGATCAGATAATGGAGAAACAATTTGAGAGTCATAATGTGACTTGGCATGTTTTGAAGGAGCCAACTTGGGTTTGTGGAGTCGCCAGGTGAAATATTTTAAGCTACAGTTCCTTTATTCACCTTAAAGGAAAAGTATTTATCATTGTCCCAGGGAAAAATACTTCAATTTTTGTTCCCCGGCAATGACACCAATCTGATGTTGTCCTCTTAGATGATTCTAGGTTAATTAATCATGCCAGAGCATCTAAAATGTTTTGTTTGTTTTAAAGTTTTTGGATGACCAATGTTATGAACAGTTTGAAAATAGGTGCTTAAACTTTAACACTTGCCAAATAAAATGAAAGGGTTGTTTATTTGTCTTCAAATAGTTAATTGATTTTAATTGAATGAATAACGGATTTTTAAAGAATTACAACTTACTAAATATTCAAACTAAATATCTAATTAATTGTAAGAGAGAGTGTGGGTAAACAATGTTTACCTACTCAATAAAATGTATTTAATATTATGCAGATGGGTGTGACAATTTATAGATGTATAGGAGTTTATAATAACATACAATTTTATAGACTAATCTCTAATTATTGTTTATAACTTCACAGGTGATTTAGTTTAATCTTACCCAATTTCTCCATAAAAACTTAAATCCATGAAGAAAAACATAATGAAATGAACACATAAGAAAAACTCACTCGGAGACAAACTATTTGAGGCAAACCCAAAATCCTTTCATTAATTTGAAGCAAATCTCCAATTTGATACAATTCTACTTTGAAAGCTCATCCAAGGGTTCAACCCATAATAACTTGAACGAAGAGTTATTTATAGAAAATTAAAGATCTTCTAGAGACATTCTTTAACAAAATACAAAAATAGTACAAAAATATAGGAACCCCAAAACTGTTGAGTTGCTGACACTATTTCCAAGGAATTTTTTGATGATCTAGCCCCCAAAAAGTGTTGCCTGAATGTCTGTTAGTTGGTGATGAAAGTTACTCTATCATTTCACACAAGTGATCCCATCTATCTTCACTTGGTATAGAAATATTAATCAATTTTTTGTAAACTTCATCAACCTCGGTATACTTTTCAAAACTATGCTTATTAACAAAGATATGTTTGATTGCATGCTTGATTACTAAATCAAATTTCAAAGCCTCTAAGAATTCCTTCCCTATAAGGTGTCCATTAATACCTGCAAATTTAGCTTTATCAATTGCAATAACATAAATCTTTTGACAATATTCCTCCAAACTTATTAACCTGTCATTTGGTGCCATTAATCCTGGCAGTCCTCTTTGGTTGAGAAAGTTGAAATTGAAATGAAACCTTTGGACAACAACTTTCAATGTTTGGCATTGTGTTTCCAACCGAGTCATGAGATTATTTTTCTGCAAAACATTTTTAATATCTAGAATAGTTTATGTCTTATCAATAATCTGAATCTCTTCCTTTGCACCCTTTGTTTCTGCCGATAAATAACGAATTCCTTTGCACCCTTAGTTGAAGATGAAGATTCTTATATTGGCCTCTTTTCCTGCTTGCTTTGAGAAGTGGAAGTCTGGAGGGTAGAAGCAGGTAAAATATGTTCTTCTGCTTCTTGAAGCGTGTTTTCCTCCCATTGTTCCTGATTTCTGTATTTTTCAATCTCTGGTCTTGGAGTATGATTGTAAGGTGTGGTTTTGAGTTCCACCCTTAAGTTGGAGATTATATTAAATGGGTCAGAAGACTAGGAAAAACTTGGTTGGAAACCCATTTTTTTAAGGATTGAGTCTACTTCAATGCCTACTGATCTAGTATTGCAAATAAATGATCCTACTTGGGATTTTATCTTAAACTAAGATTTTCTCTTCCCCGAAAAAAAAATGTAGCTCATCATTTTGATCATTTTCCTTATATATTCCAAAGAGAAAATTCTCATTGGAACATATTTAGGCAATTTGTATGGAGCTAAATCACATCCATACACCCTAGCTTTTGTGTAATTCTAGTAAAGGTAGCAGTCTCTTGTCTTAGCTTGTTCACTCAGGTGCATAATTCTTTTAATTTCTGGGCTCATTCTAGGCTCACTCTGACTACTGAGAATCTGTGCAACTGGATGAATAAAGCAATCAATGAAATCTGAAAGTTTTAACTCATTTGAGTTCCTCCCAATCAATGAGGTATACTGTGTGACTGATTGACTTAGTTGTTGATCATCTTGCTTGTGTAAGGTTATAGGAAACATGTCTCCTTGTTGAAAAAGGAACATATGCACTAATACAAAAGAATACTTGAATACTCCTTCAGTAGTGATTTTCATTAATTTTTCATGCATACTTTCAGCCAAAAATTGACTATAATTATACATGAAAGTTGGTTTTCTTTCTTTGGAGAAGATGGGTAGATAACCTAGAATAGATTCATCTACTCATTGATCTATTTGGTAACCTAGCAAGCAAGAAACTAAAGAAATGGAATATTCATCTCTCTCAGGGAACAATGAGGTTGAATAAGGAGGTTTCCTTTTAGGAATTTTAACATCTTCTAGATAAAGATCTAAAAAATTTGAGCTCTTTAGGGGAAGGTGAGCTTGCGGTATAGATCCATGAGGACAACAGTGAAGAAAAATCTAAGGGAATCATTCTCAGGGATAAGAAGCATATTAGTGATGGTTTTAGGTGTGATATGTACCAGAATGTCTCCATTCTGAGCTACCACCGTTCTCTACAAGGGATTGTACCTACCTTGACACCACATGACTAGATCAGGAAATGGATGGGTCTGAGGAAACATGAACATGGGAAATAAAGATTCCCATAGGTTGATTTCATCTTCCGAGTCTTGATAATTTTGTTTTAACCAATGGTGCAATTCGAACATGTTGAATTCGGACTTTGTGTCCACAATATTGAAAAATTGTTCAGCTAAGGGATTTTGGTAAAGGTCTAGGGTATCAGTGACTTTGGGATTTTCTTGCGATGAGGTTTTACTACCATAGGGATGATCCTTTCTTTTGGGTGCCATATTTCAAAACAAATGGGTGGAAGAAACAATAGAAGGATGGGAGTAGGAAAATAACAGAGAGGAGTCTTCATTCGAATGATAGATATAGCTATGCCATAAGGTAGGCGCAGATAATAATCAAGATTTGAAAACTTGTAAACCAGAAATTGAAATAAACCAGGGAAATCGCACGAAGGGGAAGAGGGGTTTTCTTTTATAATGGGGAAGTGCATAATTGTTAGAAGTAAAACTGTTACTGAATGGGAGGATGTTCATTTATGGCCAACACGAAGCTGGTAACAAATGGGAGAAATAGATAGGTGGATAAGAGCATAACGGATATAGACACGTGGAAGGAAAGGATTAGTGGATGGAAGGCATGGGAAATGGGAGAATCATTGACGAGATGACGTATGGATAAAGTGGGATGAGTGGATTTCGGG